>CATIWF010034412.1:0-19778 GCA_949630135.1 Balakata baccata
AGACAATCCTAGATTGGATTGTTGTGGTTTGCTACAACCCAACAAGGTGAGAAGTTGAAGAAAAATCAAGAAATTATAAAGGTATAAATTCTGAATTTTCTTTGGTTAAATTAGTTTTAATTAGCACATGAAAATCCTTTGATTCAGATTTTGAAAAATTTTATTTTCCGCTGCGTTATATGTATATGATACATGATCAAAACCCTTCAAGATATGGCATGGTAGAGTCTAATTGCCAAATCAAAATTTGATAATAATGAATTCGAAAGTCAAGGAGAAAATTACCTTGACAATTAAGAAAATTATTTGGAGAATGATAAGATAGAGCAGATGATACATGATACGGCGCATTTTGTGAAAAGGCCAGAAGATCTTGAGAGATTATGCTATGATGCTAAAAAATTGTTGTATACCAGTTGCACTAAGGTCACAAAGTTGTCCGCTGTGTTAAAACTATGCAATACGAAACTTAAAAATAGATGGAGCGATAAGAGTTTCACTGTGTTATTAAAACTTTTATATGAGATGCTTCTAAAGGGAAACAAGATTCCTACATCAACCTACGAGGCTAAGAAAATATTGTCCTATGGGCATGGAATATAAAAAGATACATGCATATCCAAATGATTGTATATTATACCGAAATGAGTATAAAGACTTGCTTGAGTGTTATAGGTGTGGGATGTCATGCTACAAGCGTGGAAAACTATGTTATGAGGATAAGAAAGGGCTTGCAACTAAAATATTATGATATTTGCTAATAAAACTAAGATTTAAACGCCTGTTTGCAAATGCAAAAGATGCAAAGAACTTGAGGTGGCATGCAGAAAGTCGGAAACGTGATGGCAAACTATGACATCCTATAGATTCTCTACAGTAGAGAACAGTTAATTGTATATTCCTAGAATTTGGTGGTGAAATAAGGAATATGAGGCTCGGACTATGCACGGATGGAATAAACTCCCATAGCACACTAAGCAGCCATCATAACATATGGCCAGTTCTCCTTTTAAATATTAGAGACGAATTACTACCCGTCGCTAAATCTGTCGCCAATACTGTGCTTCATAGCAGACCATTAGAGCTTGGTCACGTGAAGGTGCCTATGGATTTTCCATATCCTGAGTATGAATAAGATCAACTCCCTGTTCCTATAAATAAAGTTCAAACAATTAGGCTGGCATATGAGAGTTTTATTGCATGACCACGAGATCTTATGATCTTTGCAGAGGTAACAACTCTACCGGTGGACTAGAATTAAGATGGAATTAAAAAAGAATGTGAGTAAAAAGAGAAGATACTTTAATAAAGATGCACATTTCTCTACCGGTAGACTAGAATTAGGATAGATGGTGCATCATTAACATGATTTACAGTATTGAATCATTTATGTTTTCTTAGGGAAGATGTGGCTTAAGCTTGTGGAGCGCCCTTGATCCCATTTACATACAGAGAATATATAGTACTAAGTTAAAAAGGCTTAAGCTTGTGGAGTGCCTTTAATCCCATTTACATACAGAGAATATATAGTACTAAGTTAAGAAGGCTTAAGCTCGTGGAGCACTCGTGACTGGAGATTATAGTGAATAGGGTGGCTTAAGCTTGTAGAGTATTCGAACAGTCCAAAAACGAGATTTGGGCTACTTGTACTAAAATGATATATGAGAATTAATTAAACGATAAGAATAAGGTAAGAGATAATTGTGTGATGTATCACAAATTTGTTATATGATATTGAAACTCTTGAGCCTTCGAGAGGTTAATATGTTGATTGGTAATTGAACTATAAAAGAACTGCTAGGCGGTATAGTTTTCAAATAATAATGCCAGGATTCTAGATGTGCAAGATTGAGGAATATTGAGATAAAGAAAAAGATATGTATTTTAAGAATTAGACTTGTATGTATAAAAGAGATATTGAATGAATATGTGACTATGCTTGAACATTGAACTAATGCTTTGATATTATTATGATTACATGCCATAAATTATGTAATCATATAGTTTGTATGATATGCATATTTGTGTCACTAAGCTATGAGTAGCTTAGCGTGTTTTCATGTATACACAAGTAATGAAGCCAATATATAGTTTATGTAGCAGTTGACAGTGGAGATGCCGAAACCTATATTAAGAGGAAACTATGAATACCCCGGATTGTGGAACGCTCATCTTCATAGCATACATTTATTTATTAATTGTATTCATTTATGAGAATGTAATTAATTATATTGTTATTTTGTAATCATGTAATATGATATAAAGAAAAAACTAAAGAAGGAAAAAGGAAACATGATAGATATAGCTCAACTAGATATAGTTGAGATGCATGAGATGAAGGTCTTATAGGCCTAAACTGTTATATGATATGTATTGAATAGGTAAACCAGAACTAGAGATAGGTATTGTAGGATATATTTAATAAATTAGACAAGCAAGTCTAAGTGAATATACATGCATAGAATTCAATAATAATTCATATAGGAAAAAGTTTTAAATTTAGACAAGTTATAGCTACCCAGTCTGTAATACTTCCTATGTATCACATTCCTAATATATGAGAGGGTGTTACAAGATATGTCCTTAGCACATGCCAACTTGACAGATAATAAAACTACTAACACTCCTCTTGAGGCTAATGTCAATTTCTCACTTATAGAAGGAACTCTTTTAGATGATCCTACTCTTTATAGACAATTGGTTGGAAGTCTTATTTATCTTACTGCTATTCGTCTAGATATAGCTTATGTTGTTCATATTGTCAGCCAATTCATGGTTGCTCCCTCTACAACTCACTTCGATGCAGTTCTACGTATCCTTTGATAAGTTAAGGGTACCTTATTCCACGGTCTTCATTTCTCTACAAACTCCTCATTGATATTACGTGCATTTTCTAACGTAGATTGGGTAGGTGATCCTATATATAGAAGATCTACCATTGGTTATTCTTTTTTTTAGGAGATTCTCTCATTTCTTGGCGCAGTAAAAAACAAACAGTGGTTTCTCGCTCAAGCACAGAGGCAGAGAACATGGCTCTTGTTGATACTACTTCTGAACTTCTTTGGTTGAGATGGTTATTACAAGATATGAGGATTTCACAACTTAACACTACATATATCTATTGTGATAATCAAAGTGCCATCTATATCGCTCACAATGACGTTTTTCATGAGTATATTAAACATATTGAAATTGATTGTTACTTTGTCCACCATTATCTTGTTAATGGCACACTTCAACTCTCTCTTGTTTCATCTATTGATCAGATAGTTGATGTCTTCACCAAAGCTCATCCACCAAGATAATTTCATAATTTATCTTGCAAACTCGACTTAGCAAATTCATTTTCAACTTGAGTTTGAGGGAGGGTGTTAGAATATCTCATAATATTATTGTATACTTTCCACTTGTTTTATGATTTTAGTTTAGGAACCTTGATTTATGGCTTTAGTTTGGAACATAATTATGTATTACTAATTTTCCTTCCATTTTAGTAGTTAGCTTATATGTATAAAAGCCCATTTCATGTACAAAGTTAGACAAGAAATATAATATCAATTTCTTGACACTTGCATAAAACATATGAGAATATTTGTGTGATTTACAGCAAAAAAAGGAAGAAAGAAAGAAGATTATATTGTCCTATTTTACTGCCTTTGGTCATAAATAATTGATCAATAACAAAAGTAAAATAATTTTTCACTTTTTAGAAGGAATTCAACTGAAACTCGAATTCAAAATTTTACGGTTTACACCATTTATGAGGATATTTTATATAAAGGCTTCTGTCCTATAATAGTTGTTCTTTAGGAAGTGTCTCAAATTTGAGACCTTCCTCTTATAAATAGTAGATGGTAAACTAAAAATAAATAAAAATGTTTCTTTTATATATATATATATATATATATATATATATTAGTTTCTTTTGTATAAATTAAAAATAAGGTTGGGATGATATGTACATTCGTAAGCTAAAATCCTTAAAACATGAAGTGAAAGGCGTGGGAGAATTGGAACAATATTAAGGTTGGATACATCATAAAATTAAGGTACTAGAAATGGATGCATGAAAAAGACGAAAGGAATCATCAAAGTGAAAATGAAATAACGAGCAAAGCTAAAGACATTCTCATCAAAGTGAAAATGAAATAACGAGCAAAGCTAAAGACATTCTATATTTTTTTAATATTTTCGAATACTCACTTTTTAATTGATTTATAAGTTAAAAAAATAAGAAAATATAAAAAAATTTCCACTAATCAGAAAATGAATATTGGAGAATCTCGAAAAGTAGACAATGTGATTAGCATTCCTCCTGATTAGTCAATATAGTTAGGCACAATTGAGGTTGACATGATATTTGAGCTTTGATACTCATGCATGTGAGACCCTGCAATGCAATTATGCTTCTTCCGCATGCTTAACCTATGCTTTGGACTTGAAAGGTTAGTTTACTATCAAATCTAACTCTACATTTTTAGTTTTATTGATTTTGTTTTTTTCAAGAAACAAGCCAACTTAAAACATGTCTAGTCTGATAAATGAACAGTCCTTTTCCCATTCTAATGGTATATTTATTTCTGATGTGTTGTAACTATCCAGTTTGTTTGTGCTTATAAGTTATCATGTGTTTAGAATTGCTGTCGAGGATTTTAAAAATTTTTGTAATTTAATTGAATGATTTTTTTAATATAAACTGTTTTTTTTCAAATCCATTTATAGAAAAAACATCTATTTACCTGTTTTTATCAAAATTAATTTTCAAAACTAAAAAAAATAAAATACACTGAAAACTACTTTTTCCAAATACAATATCAAACAAAGCCTTAGTATGGTTGCAATCTTTGCTTTTTATTCTTAGTTTTCTACTTAAATAGGCTCAATGCCGGAATTACATTTATAATTGTCTTCTCTTAACTTTTAAAATATATATATATATATATATATATATATTAATATATAAATTTATATATATTTTTCATAAATTTATACTTTATAAAAATATTAGAAGTATATTTTTTCACCCCCTAGCTTAGGGGTTATGACTCCACTGCTAAATAGAATAGTTTTACCAATGCCACTTATACATTGTAGCCAATTCTGTTTTTCATCCTAGCTTAAAGCATTTTAAGATTGATTTTCATTTTATCAGAGATCAGGTTCAAATTAAGTTACTTGATGTGCGATAGATCAATACAAAGGATCGGCTAGGATGGTGATAAAGAAATATTATTATATTCCTATTTTTATTGGTTTTTAAACTGATATCAGAATTATTAACATGATTAATTCAGACACATCGGATAGAATTCCAAAGTAGTTAATCCTTTGTACAATGATATCATAATTATAATCATGTAATTATTTATAAATTGATATAATAATATATTTTCATGTAAAAATATAAATTTTTATTTTTATGAATGTGAAAGTGACTGTAAAATTTATTTATTTTTTTGATATAATAATAAATTATAATGGCTAGCGTATTAGATAGCAACTCTATGAACCGCTATATTTGATTATCGTTTAGGCCATGAATTAGATTAGGGCAAATGTATAATTTTTTTTTTCGATCTTCATCCAATTGTACACCAGTTATTTAACTTTTACTATTGAATTAATATTGCTGGCCAACCCAATTATTATATATAGCTAGGTTAATTGGGACCATTTATATTAATTTAATTGATTAAAATATCCATCTCAATTAATTTCTATGCCATATGTTGACATTTCGAAACATTAAAGTTTATAGTTAATTTCATTTGCATCACTAAATTTTTTTATTAAAAAGTTTTTTCTAACTGAATCAGAATTAGAGAATAAATTTAGTAATAAAAAATACATAATTTTTAAGAAAGGAAAATTAAAAAAAAAATCTGAACTTTACAAAATATTACAATTATATTCGATTCTAAAAAAATTATATTTAAATTATATGAATTTTTACTTTTAAAACAAATTTAGCTTTAGTAGTATATAATTAGTTTCAAAAACTAGCTAGCACTTACATGGATTTACCGATTGAATTAACTGATTACATTAAATATATCCAATTATTATTGGAAAATTAAACTAAAGCGCCATATATTTAATCTGATTATTTAATCCAGTCGGCCTATTTAATGCGCCAATTATTTCCATTCGATCAATGTACGTAAATATCAGTTAGATTCAGAGACTAATTTTGTGATATTAAAATTAGATTTGTTTCAAAAATAAAAGTTCATATAATTTAAATATAATTTTTAAAACAAATCTAGCTTCAGAAGTATAGAACCAATATCAGAAACTTGTTGTCACTTATATGAATTGACCGAATAATTAACTAGCAGTGACATGGATTAATTGGCATGGATTGATTTAAATATATCTAATTATAATTGGATAATTAGACTAGAACTTTGGCTATTTAATCATATTATTTAATCCAATCAACTTATTTTATCCATATCCACGCTAGTTATTTCATTCGGTCAATCCACATAAACACCAATTAGATTCAGAGACTGGCTTTATGCTACAAAGGCTAGATTTGTTTCAAAAATAAAACTTCATATAATTTAAATATAATTTCTAAAAATTTAGATATAATTATAAAATTTAGAAAAGTTGAGCATTTTTTTGTAATTTTTCCTTTTAAAAATATAATTTTAAAATTCATATTTAACCAGTTTTGATATTTCATACAAGAAATTAAATATGAAACCGAGGAATGTTAAGGACACTTTCCATACTCAATTTGTAATTAGTTGGCGAATATGGATAATAAAAGGAGAGAAAAAAGAAAAATGATTTTTAAAATTTTTTCTCTCTTCAATAACCAATAGGGGGTTAATTTCATTTATGATTACAAAATTTTGCTCTTATTGCAATAAAATTATAGAACTTTTTTTTGTCCCAAAAAAATTATTTAACTATATTTTTATTTTACTAAAATTATTTACGTCAGATTTTAGGTGACAGATCAGCTATCACGCTAACTATAATATCAGATTTTCTGTGATCTATATTTCAAAACTAGTTAGAAATAATTTTAGTAAAATAAACATATAATTAAATAATTTTTTTAGACAAAAAAAAAGTTTATAATGTTATTGCAATAAAAGTAAAATTCTGTGATCTTTGATAAAATTAACTCCAATTAAGAAGTAATTGTAGGAGAGTGTCAAAAAAAAAAAAAAAAAAAAAAATATATATATATATATATATATATATATATATATATATATATATCCCCAGCATTTCTCTATGGAACTAATCACTTAAACTACTTTTTTTTTCTTTGACTAATCATTTAAACTACTTTTTAAACACTACAAGTCTATAAGAAATTATTTGCTCTATTTAAAAATAAAGATAAGGTCCACATAATTTAAGTTAAAATTTGAAAATTCAAGTTAGCATTTATTATATTAATAATTTGAGAACGTCAGTATGCTCCAATAATTCAATTTGATAGTATAATTCTCAATTATGTGTCTTCATATTAAAAAAAAAAGAGTGTTTTTTTAAAAACATTAATTACCAAAATATATCTAAACTATAAGATATTTAATAATTTTAGTATCTTCTATTAAAATTTGTAAAATAATACATAATTTTTTTTTCAAAAATAGCTTCTGATTAGAAAATTAGTGGTTTTGTCCTATGTGGCAATTAAAATTTCTTTTTTGCTAAAAATAAATGAGTCAGCAAACATTGAGGCTAAACTATAATTTAAAGAAAAATAAGGATTAAATTATTAAACAAAAAAGAAAAGAAAGAGAAACGTCTTTAGAGGACACGATCTTGATCGAAATAGAGAAGAAAATGGGAGAGGATTTGCAATCGCAATCATTTTTTAAGAGAAGAGTATTGTTATTAATAATTTCTTATATAATTATCATTATACATTTCCAATACAAAAAAGTCCTATATTTTTTTATTTATAAAATATTAATATTTTTATAATAAAAATTGGTAGTTTATAGAAAAAATAGATATATATTATTTTTATATTAAAAGTGTATAACGAAAATTATATAAAAAAATATTGGTATTACTCTTTTTTTAAAAGCAGTGAGAAGACTTCGACGAAATTTGAGGAGAAAGATTTTCTATTCTTGAGAATTATTAAAGATTTACAAGCAAAATTTTCGATTACCCAATAGTTTGGAAATGTTGAAAAAACTTGCATGGTGTTGGGCCTTCCTTTCTTGCTGGAGGTGCTTTTGGTTGGACTTGAAATTGCAAATCACTGGTTTCACTATAGGTCGGACAAGTTAAATTGTTGAATCAAAGCAATTAATGATTAAGGGCAGGTTTGATACAGTGTTTGGAAAAATTACTTTTAAAAAAAATTTTATTTTTAATTTTTTTTTCTAAATTTTAAAAATTATTTTTGGTTAAAATTAAATAAATATATATTTTTTTCAAAATAAAATTTGATAAAAGTAGTTTATAAAAAATTAAAAAATAAGTCAAGTAATTTTCAATATTTAATAACAATTCCAAATATTCTTTAACAATCAAGTGCTTTCATGTTAATTATACAAATGGTGTTACAACTTATTACTTTTGTTATAATTTGGTATCAAATATTTTAATTTAATTTCATGTATCGGAGAGTTTATACGGCATTGTCACGTCTCATAAACTTACACGTTAGTATTTATACCAGCAAAAATAACTATTAAAAATGACACTGTCAAAGAATGAAACGACCCTGTCTGGAGCGAATCCAAGCCACTCACAGCAGGGAAGCAGTTCATATGGTTGGCCTACTTCGAGAGAGATCTAATGGCGGGGGCGTTCATGGGAGGGGTGGTGCACACGATCGTGGCCCCAATTGAGGGAGCATATACAGCCTAAAAATTTCCTCGATTGAATTGATTTTTCACATTGTTTATGATGAGGACCTAAATTCGGTGAAGTTGATTGATTTTCACAATGAAGCTCAATTCATAGCTTTAATTTAACTCTGAGATGGAGATGAGGTGAATGTAAAAGGACGACTGAGATCGAGGGAGAGAAGATAAAGATAGTTTTTTAGGGTTTTTTTTTTTAAAATTTTAATTCTTATTTTTTTCTTCAAATTATAAACTAACTCCAATTTTTGTTGATTCGTATTTATTTTTAAGCAAAACAAATTCTCACTATCACACAAGGCAAAATACCGATTTTTTTTTTCTTATCAAAAGCTATATTTGAAAAAAAAAAGAGAGATTATATATTATTTCATAAATTTTTATAGATTGCGTTAAAATTGATAAATTTGGTGATACTATCAGTAGCCAGGGTTGGATTTGGAGAGATTTTACTCTTAGGTAAAGCCAGTATTGAAGAAATTTGGAGGGATAATTGCTGTTAGGACATATAATCATATTCTTCAGGTCCCATTGTGTAGGGGTTTTCACAAACCGCCAAACTTGCCTAAACCGAACTAATTCGAACCAATCCACAATTAAATCACGGTTTAAAAAATATAGTAATGCATTTTATAGACTGGATTGAATTTTTTATATTTAAATTTGTAAATTGATTTGCAATCCGCACAACCTGTATATATATATGTAATGAATATTATATATATATATATATATATTTATTTATACTAATTTTTTATATTCATAATGCAAATTTGAAATCATAAATTTTTCTAAATTCTAATCTATCATATATATCTTTACATTTATTATTATCTTATTAAAAAAATAAAAGAAAATTTATATTTATTCATATAAAAATATATTATATAATTAGAAAATTAATAAATTATTTATAAATGCATAATTCTTATATTTTATAAATATAATTATTTATAAAAATGTAATTAATATTATTAAAATAATATTTTTGAATTTATAACATAATCACTACAACAATTTAAAAAATTATTAAATATAGATTATTATTTTGAAATTTATAAATAGTAAATTTTTATAGTTTTATATACTAAAATTATAATGTATTTAATATTATTAGCAAAATACTAAATATATAAGATTTACATTCTCTCTTATAAACCATAATGTCTAATTGCAGCTCCATTTTCTTTCAACAACCTCTTATACCCACACTTTTCTTTTTACATTTTTTGTATGTTTAATTTAACTTTAAAAAATTTGAATTTTCTGTATTTATTTTTATTATAAATTCTACTGTTGCAGTCTCATTTATTCATACTAATTTCTTATATTCATAATGCAAATTTGAAATTATAAATTTTTCTAAATTCTAATCTATCATATATATCTTTATATTTATTATTATCTTATTAAAAAAAGTAAAAAAAAAATTTATATTTATTCACATAAAAATATATTATATAATTAGAAAATTAATAAATTATTTATAAATGCATAATTCTTATATTTTAAAAATATAATCATTATAAAAATGTAATTAATATTATTAAAATAATATTTTTAAATTTATAACATAATAACTACAACAATTTAAAAAAATTATTAAATATAGATTATTATTTTGAAATTTATAAATAGTAAATTTTTATAGTTTTATATACTAAAATTATAATGTATTTAATATTATTAGAAAAATACTAAATATATAAGATTTACATTCTCTCTTATAAACTCTAATGTCTAATTGCAGCCCCATTTTCTTTCGACAGTCACCTACACCCACACTTTCTTTTTTACACTTTTTGTATGTTTAATTCAATTTTAAAAAATTTGAATTTTCTATATTTATTTTTATTGTAAATTCTACTATTGCAGTATCATTTATATTGAATTTTTGGTGTTATTGAATTTCAATGCAGTAAGTTGATTACAATTTTTTGTTGTATCTTTTTTAGAAAATTTTTATTGTAATTTTTATAATATAACTTGATATTAAGTATTTTATGTAGTGAACTAAAAGTTTGTGAAACATTAATATTATTATTAGAAAATGTAAAAGTAAATAAAATTAAATCGCAAACTGATACAATCCAACTCACAATTGTGGATTTAATTGATTTTTATATATTCATAGATTAAGTTAGATGGAAAAATTTTCAATTTACATTAGATTGAATATTATGTATAATTCGTATCAATTCGATAAGCAAACACCCCTACCAGCGTGTTATCCATGGCCAATGCTAGTCCTATAACAAATGAATCTCAATTCTTCATCCCAATTCACATTACTATGAGAGTTGCATAGAGCAGTACAATTTAATTCTTTTTTGTTGCGATTCATTTTTACTTTTTTGTTGCAATTAATTTTTGAAAAAATTACAAAAATTTTTTTTTGAACTTTGCCAGATATCTTAATTATGTATAGTTTTAAAAAATTCTATTTAAATTATATAAATTTTCATTTTTAAATAAATATAGTTTCAGTAGCACGCAACCAATCTCAAAATCTAACTGACGTTTATATTAATTGACTAAATGAAGTAGCTGACCATATACGTGAATTAAATTTGCTGACTAAATTAAATATATTCAATTATAATTGGATAATTGACTAGAGCATTTGCTATATAATCCAATTAGCAATTTGATTCACATCAATGCCTAGCTCTTTAAGGTCGATCTATATAAATGCTAGTTAGATTCAAAAATTGATTTCATGCTACCAAGCTACATTTATTTAAAAAATAAAAGTTAATATAATTTAAAAGAATTATATATAACTATGAAACTCAGTAAAATTCAGAATTTTCTTTTTGTAATTTTCCCTTAATTTTTTGATGCAATTTCATTACGTGCGTAGAGCACCACAATTAATACTTTAGTTGCCATTATTTTTATCTAAATTAAAGATTTAAGGCCATCTATTATATGTATATATATATATTCTGAAAAAATTTTCAAGGTATAGTGAAACAAAGCATACCCAAAATATTTTTAAAAATACCGAATTAAGGTATATTCAAGGTATATTGAAGATATATTGAATATGCACTTTTTATATACTTTTAGATGACTTTTTGGGTATAAGTATTTTAGTAATATTTTTAAGCACATTTGTTGTAGTTTTGAAAAAAGACCTTAAACTAAGGTGGTGTTATAATATTTTATGAGTTTTTTTAACATTTTTGAAATTTTTCAACAAAAAAAAAAAAGAAAATTATCGAGAGGCCACTGTAAATCTGTCGGTAATGTTTTTATTGATTTTAAGAAAATAAGTTTTCCTGATTTTTAATTACTGTTTCTCATAAATTCATAATTTAGTTCATCCTTCAAAAATTAAAAATAAAAGTAAAAATGAAAAGATTATTACAGAATATGAACTGCAAACATCAAGCAGGGTAACACGTAATAAGATATGGATGAGTTGGCATATATTACTTCCAATTTAACTAAAGGTTTTAAATTCGAGTTCTTGCTATTTTTTAAGGTTAAAAAGTTTTATTCCGCACGAATATAATTAGATTCAGTGAGGAGATATACAATTTCGCACTATAACATCAAAAAGAGTAAACCATTATATAGACATCCCGGAAGGTAAAGAAAGGGGCTTGGTTAGTTTCAAGAAAGCTTACATTATTAAAAAGGGCAAATTTTATAAAAATTCATTAGCTTTCACTTTTCTATTAAAATAATTATATTCTTTATTTTAAACTTTTAAGTATATATACTTTCAGTTTTATATCAAATATAATATCGCAAGAATTTTAATTTAGTTTGACAGTAATATGACACCCTGAATCTAATTTTTTTTAATTTGACACTGCTGACATATATTAATATGCATATGTATTTTTTTTTTAAATTAATATGACAATTCTTTTGAAATAGTGTGATAGTAGTTAAAAAATTACATAATCTGCATATAATTAAATTTCAAAGGGCTCTAAATTTACATAGATATAAATATATTAGTTTAAAACTAGTTGTATATAGGCTAAATCTATATAAACATAACTAGATCATTGTAGATGTACTGCCAGTATGAGAGCCGTTTATACAACTGGATTAAAAAAATAAATTCAAAATATTACGTTATTACTAAATCAAACTAAATTTCTCTCGATACTACATTTAATATGAAATTGAAAATATATATATTTAATAGTTAAAAAATAGAATTATTTTGACATAAAAGTGAAAGTTTATGTTTTTTTCATACAAATTGCCCCATTAAAAATGGACGCGTTTAGATTTACAGGGTTTATAACCGGGCATAAACTTTGACATCTTGTCATGTAATAATTTGTTATGTTCTTTTTCTTTTCTTCCTTTTTGTTTTTTGAAATTTTTATTTGGATTGAATTTCTTTTTCTACTTTTTTTTTCATATTTGATATTATTTTTGACATATGAATATGTATACATAGTACACAACAACTTGGTTAATTGGCACCAATTCATTGTTGATGACAATGTGTATTTGTAGTAATTCAGGACATTGGGGTTAGTAGTGTGGAAAATCGAACCGAAAATTGAATTGCATCGAGTTGAATTTAATTTTTTCAGTTTTAGTTTAATTGATTCAGTTATCTATTGAAATTTTAGTTTGTTCAGTTTGGTTCGGTTTTGAATATTCAACAACCAATTAAATTAAACCGACTATATATATATATATGTTTATAATGATTTATTCAAATTTTTAGATATAAAAATTATAGTTTATAATAATTTATTTTGATTTAGGGTAAGATAAAGTCATGAATTATGAAAATTTATTCTAATTCATATGTTAACTAATTTTAACTTAGAGTAATTAATAATGTTATGATAATTAATTTTAATTTATAAAGTTGTGATACTTAATTTTAATTTATGATAATTTACAAAATTATTATAATTTAATTTAGCTATTTTATTTTAATTTATAGCAATTTATAAAGTTACATTATTTGATTATAACTTGAGAAATGCTAGCAACAATTTCTTATACATTTTCTACCATACACTTTCAATATAAAAAATACATATGTCTTTTTACTTATAAATTATTATTAGTTTTTATATAAAAGTTAATATTTTATTAAAAAAAGACAAATATGTTATTTTTATATTGAAAGTGTACGGTAACAAGTGTATAAGTATTGGTAGCACTCTTTTTTATAACTTATATATTATAATTGATAAAATACAATAATAATTATAATTTATATAAATTTAATTAATTAATTAGCAAAATTGATTAAAGCAAAATATTTCGATTCGGTTATGTTCAATTCTAAATATTATTAGATTCGGTTCGGTTTAAAAAATAAATATTGATTCGGTTCGATTCGATTCGATTCAATTTTTATAAATTTAGTTCGTTTCTGAATCGAACCTACCGAATTCTAAACCTAATTGGTATCCCTTATTTTTGTTGTGATAAGACATCAATAATTTAAAACGTCTCCAATTGCAAGAAAGAGACATCAACAACATCAAGTGCCCATTTAGCCATCTAGATAAAGCAGTAAATCTTTCCCACATTTGTATCAATCCCAACACATAATTAATTAAGATAGCATTAGCAAGTTTTAGACTGCATATCAGTGATTATGGTTTTCTTAGCTTTTGGGATTATTGCGTTTTCTGATCATATCTTGGGCTCTAAGACAGCTCTATGGAATATGGTGGAGAACCAAAATGTTAGAGAAGAAATTGAGAAAGCAAGGCATCCATGTCTTCCCATAGAGTCCACCCAATGGTACTCTTAAACAAATGAGGGAATTGGTTAGGAAAACTAGATCTAAGCCCATGGAACTCAACAATGACATTGCTCCTTTGCTTCAATAATTCACCTCCTCTTATAGTAAGATTTTCAATTATTCTCATGTGCTTTTATATAGTTTTTTTTTTAGATACTTATATTATCAAATTGGGATTTTGCAGAGAATCCTATTATAGGGTTAATTTCTTTTATAATCACTTAATTTTGGTATTATTGCAGTAAAATTATATAATTTTTTTTATTCCATAAAAGTCATATAACTATGGTTTAATTTTAGTAAAGTCATTTCCAACTATTTTTCACCAGTTAATAACTAAAAAAAAGTAGTGCTAGCATCCCAATTAGTACATGAAATACGCTACGTCACTGTAAAAGTCAAATAAAACATTATTGTACAAATCAAATAGAGATTTGACATCCTAGTTGGCACCGCTTTTAATTTATGGTGCTAATATGGATGCTGAGTTGCAAGCATACATGATATTTTATTTGACTTGTACAATGACACGACGTGTCTTATATGTCAACTGATATGCTAGCATGACTTTTCCAGTTGTTGATCATAGAAAAATCATCGAAAATAATTTTACTGAAACTAAATCATAGTTAGATGACTTTTATAGAATAAAAAAAACTATATGACTTTAATGTTATAATACTAAAGTTAAGTTAAATTAAGCCTCCTATTGTATTTTGGCATGGAATGAATCCAAATGTGATGATTATGGATCCAAAGCTAATAAGAAGGATTTTGACAAGATATTTCGAATTTCAAAAAGCCAGAAGTTGGTCCAACCTTCAAGTTTTTCTTGAAAGGCCTTGCAAATATTGATGGAGACAAGTGGGCTATGCATAGGAAGATAATTAACCCTGCCTTCCACATTGAAATGTTGAAGGTTGTTATTATATAATGATAACTAAATTGTTCATTAATTTATTTTATTAGTGGATTACGAAGATTTTTATGAAATTTTTTTCAACCTTTTTTGCAGGATATGTTGCCATTCTTCATGATATCATGTGAATAAATGGTAGAGAAATGGGATAAGTTGATAGGGTCAGCAGATTCATATGAATTGGATGCATGCTTTACCAGAGTTTCAAGACTTAACAGGAGATATTATTTCAAGAGCAGCATTTGGTAGTAATCTTGAAAAAGGAAGACTGATTTTTTCTCTTCAAAGGAAACATGGGGAATTCTTTTCAGGATCACTTGTCAATCTCACTTCTTTATGGTCAAGGTGCTGTTAAATAATTTGAATCCATCATAAATTTCTTATACTACATAAATAATATGCAGATAAGAATTTTCTTTTAATATTGAATAGTATTCATGAACCAGTTTTCTTCTTTAATTATTGTTCTAATCTTTGAAACAATGGCTCATCAAATTCAAAGAGAAGGTTCTGCTGACTTTTGTGAACTGAGTCTTTTCCTTGTATCTACAGGTTCTTGAATTCAAAGATCGAAGAAAAAAATTGATGCAAATCTACCAAGAAATTAGAATTATACTGCTGCAGATGATAGAGATCAGAGAGAAGGATATACTGTCAAGGAAATAGAGACCAGAATGATGTTATTAGTGGTACGTATGTTCTAGTGCATTCACTTCTTTTTATATATTAAATAATATATCATAATAGATACGTATATATTTCATATTCATAATAAATAAAATATTCAAGTTGTTGATTAAATTATAAATGTAGTAGTTATATTATATTATAAAATATACAACTCATTGATTATCTACAAAATTTGATAATAATAAGATAAATATCTTTGATAAAAGATAATCTTCAAAATGTTCATAACCAGAAAAGGACATGAATTAGGTATTCATTGAATCTCTAGATTATCATATGGTTTATTTTGAGGATGAATCTCATTCTCCATGATATAATGATATCTGAATAAATCAGTGGTTTTTAAAGAATTAAGGGTACCGAATAATGATGCCTGATAATAATTACACAGGTAGTGTTCGATGTCAACAATTATTATCTTTGTCATAATATATGAGTCTTTAATGACTCGAAGTCTTTTGACTTGAGGTGTTAAGACTGTCATTTCATGAGTGGTTATGAAGGTACTCTTATCTTGTACTGGACTATTTACGTTTGATAATTCAGCTTGTAGTCATCACAATTAGTCATGTAGTGAGACATGAGATTACCAATAGTAGGACTCGTTACCTTGCAGCACCAAGACAAAATCCTAATGAAATTGATATTTTGGTTTTGATAAACTAAATTTCTGGCCAGGAGAAATATTTTGGTTCTGATAAAATAAATTTCTAGCCATGAAAAATATGACTTATTCGATATAAGATCGATATTATTAGACTAATAATGATAAATTTTATTTTAATCAGAACACAAATTATCACTCATTAATATATTGACTAATAGAGTTTTGTCGGACTATAATCCTAATTAATATCGGGATCATAACGAGATGACTTAATATTATGAACTAGAAATCAAATTAATATTCAAAATTTTATCAGCAATTAAAAAGAGAATTCTGAAAGGATACTTAATGTATCCTGGTATATGAGCAATTCAGAAATAGTGTCTAATATAATATTAAGAAATTAATATTATATTTCCATTTCGATAAAATTATTAACCTTATAAGTCACACCCAAATTAAATTATTGGGCTAGTCAATATTTATGATGTGAGGATTAATTTAATTAAGAATTAAATTAGAAATGATCACTTATATTATTTGAATTAAAATTAATATTGATTAACTTTAACTAATTCTCTTATATAATTTTAATTAAAGTATTAATTAAAATTATCATAATTTAATTAAGTTGTTAATTAAATTAACCATAATTGTATATTAAAGTAATTATCATGATTAATGTGGCATTATTTCTTCCACTTTACCTTTGCTTCTTCCATCATCCTTTTTTCATTACTTTGCCACTTGCCTTGCCACCTAGTCTTACTTCTTCTACTATCCTTCTTTCACTATCTTGCCACTTCATTTATTAGAATGAAAATAAACTTAAATGATAAGATAAGGATGAAGAGTGAAAAAAAAAAAGAACGTGAGAAAGAAAAAGAAGGAAGAAGAGAAAAAGAAGAAAGAAAGAAAAAGAAGGAAGAAGAAAGAAAAAAAAAATCCTCTTGTTCTTGAAAAGAAAAAAATAGAGGAAGAAAGCATAAAAAAAGAAAATTTTAGTAATTATACATCTTGTACTAATAAAGGAGTTTTATCAAATACAACTAAAATTTTTGGTCTTTTTGCTTAGTTTGTATTTTAGTAATCACGGTTCTAAAATATTTGTCTTAACATTTTATTTCTCCATTTTGCTCTAAAAATCATGGGATGATCTTGACAAATGGATATTATCCATAAATATTACAAAATATGATTAACAAAAGTTATGGATAAATATTTAAAGTTAACATGCAAAGTGTGTTTGTATGTCATACAAAGTATGATTGCATGTTTTGATCAAAATAAAAATTTTTTAAATCTCTACTTTTGACTGGAATCTGGAGCTCTCCTCAATCTAAAATCGCTTCCAACAAATGATTCACTGAATCTAATTTAAGAGAGATTCAAGACAACAAAAATATGGGAATATCAAGAGAAGATGTGATAGAAGAATGCAAGCTCTTCTACTTTGCTGGTCATGAAACTACTGCCAATTTGCTAACATGGATGATGATTTTGTTGAGTATGCATCAAACTTGGCAAGTAAAGGCCAGAGAGGATGTTTCCCAGCTTATCAGAAAAAAATAAACCATCTTTTGATCAATTGAATTGCTTAAAGATTGTGAATTTATTCCTTTCCAATTTCAGAGTGCTGGAGATGACTTGCAGAATTAGTTTTTTTCAGTTATAATGGATCAACTTATGTTCAAACTCGAGATTTCAGAACCCGATGACCTCTAGAAATGTACTATTAAACTAGCTAAAGCTTCTTGGCACTACAGTATTAATTTAACAATAATGCTATATAGCCTGTCTCATATTATCTAGCCTTATTCCTCTCATGTTGTTGACCGGTAAGTACTAGTACTTTATTTTATAGTACTTTAATTTAAGCGGGTAGAAGGCAGAACAAAGATAGGCGGGATAAACAACATTTTTGTTAACTTAAACTTATTAATTATGATAGAGAGATTTATGCTGAATAAATTGGATCTCTCCTCCCAGGATCTAAAACATGCAACTTAGAATACAAAACAGAGTTTAATTGAGTATGGAGAAAAAAGGGAACTTGATTTGGCTGATTCCATCGTCGTAAGAATGATCCAAGGAAGTTTGGATTAAGATCTTCTCTCGTTTCCTAACTTATAATGATAAAATTCTATTTTTTTCCCTTTTTTTTTGCTTTCCTTATCCTCTATTCAACTTTGTATAGAGGAGAGATAATAATTTGAGTTAGTAACAAAAGAATTTTAGCCCACATTTATATAATAATCGTAGACTATCTATAATACTCATATTATTATTCGGCCCACATTAATTTATCCACACTAAATTAATAAGTAAAATCTTGCCTAAATAAAAAAATTGATCAAATTTTTAAAGCCTCTTATTTGTAATATAACTTTATTTTTCAATTAATAAAGCCCACAACTAATTAGATATATAAAAATATTTAACATTCTTCCACTTTGACTAATTAATTAGAAATCTATTATAAAAAACTTCTCATCACTCGATTCAATAAAATCATTGGCAAAAGATCATGGCGGAAACTATATTATAAAAGAACATGGCACCTTCTATAGTCACATATACCAATAACCCTACCAATTATAAGCACAATGTGGTAATAGGGCAAGAGTAGTCAATATCAACTTTATGATCAAAACTTTGCATTGATTTTCATCTCAGTCAATGATTTTTTTATTTTTTATGCAATACTAGTGTAATGTCCAGCGATTTAGGCTCTGAGCGTGCGTGACCATAGTTGGGCACGCCGGTCCGGTCAGAGTCTAAATTTGGACTCATGAAAAAAAAATGAATGATACATTATGAGAGAAAATAAGTAGAGATATTAATAATATGAAATTAAAAGATTGGTGGAAGAATTAGGAAAAATGTAAAAATTTCTCTATGGACAAAATCGGTATTACTAAAATTATTGGAGGAAAGTTTGTAAGAATTAGAAAATCTTGGGGT
>CATIWF010034415.1:0-14614 GCA_949630135.1 Balakata baccata
TTTCATATCATGGACTTTCATTAATCAGTTTAAGATCTATATCAATTCATATGCAAATGAATACTAATATAATGAAAAAATGCCTTTATGAATGTGTACACTAAGTGCTTAAGGCGATTGCCTTTTGGGCACATCTCTAACAGCTCACACAAGCTTAAGACCTCCTAATCCATCCACAAATCAAGCTCCACCGAGCTTCCCTAGTTGAGAGTGCTCACACAAGCTTAAGACCCCTAAACTAGTAAGACTAAGAGCAATCACACAAGCTTAAGACTACTTAGCCTTGTACAAACAATAGGATCAAGGGCGCCCAAATGTGGAGCCTCAGCCATCTTTCTCCTCCTAGTTGAGAGTGCTCACACAAGCTTAAGACCCCTCAACTAGTAAGACTAAGGGTTTCCAAATACTGGGCCTAAAGCCATCTTAGTCTTTCTATCATGGTACTGTATTTAACTCTAACCTTCATACAGGCCTAAAAGTCCCATAGAAACATATCACACCTCAAATCACTTAGAAAACACAACATTTTCTCATGAGTAACTCCATTATAACATATCATGGCATAGCCTACACAAATCTCACTCAAATTTTTCATAAAATGGCTCATCATAGGCGTTCACCACTTGTGCCACAGCTTGCTTGGCTGTGACGTCTGGTGGTGAAAGGGCCTACCCCCTATTTTAGTAAGGTTCACAACTAGTGTCACCATCAGTCTAGTGGTGACACCTGGTGGTGAAGGCTGTTGTGCCCTTTATCCCTAACCACTATTCATGCCGAAACACAATCATATCAAAGTTACATGCAACTTGTGGTTCTTCCAAGTGGAACCTCTCTAACAACACTCACATTCGAACCATACATCATGCCAACACATTCATTTCAAAACCCATGCCAAAAAAATTGGTTATAATATGCATATAAGCCTCATTTTCATCCCTTTTTCCTTTATTTACCTTTTTTATGCCATAAGTCTACCAATTTTTCTCATTTCCAGACCACAAAACTAATACAATTAGCATATAAGTTATCACCCAAGCCCTCTTTAGTTCAAACCCATTCCACCCCATTATCTTACTCTTGTTATTTCTTATTCTTGGTTCATTTACACTAAATTACCATTCACTACCCTTTTTCTTTCATTATCACCATTTATTTCCTTTTTATCTTTAAGCATACCAACCATGTCATCTCACACATTTTAACATATGCCAATCACTCTTCTTAACTAACCGTTAGACATTCAAACCATCCAACAACTCGTTCAAGCATTTAAATCGCTAACTAGATATACAAGCATATATTTGGGTTGAATTAAAACACTTATATGTACATATCTCTATGGAGCCATATAAAAATCCAAGCTTTGGAGCTTGTCCAACCTCTTGGGTGGTTACTTCACCATCCAAGACACCTCCTATGCATAACCATAGTCACACATCAACACATAAACTACATAAAGCTAGAAAATCATAACTCAACCTATAACTCTTCAAGCTAAGCCTTTGGTCACTTAAACTCCTCTAAAAATGTGCTCACTCACTTAATCTAACATCAAATAGAGTTTTCCCTCAAGAAAACTTAAGATCAAGCTTCAAACTAACCCATTTACAAATAGGTCTCTACCTATTTCGAGTAACCCTTAACAACCACCCAAAAATCCTACCAAAGAGTTAAGAGATCAAGATTTCTTACCTCTTGAAGGCTGAAATCGACACTGATAAGGTAGAGAACCCGAGCTCTCTTCGAGCTCCATGCTTCCTCTCTTTAGAACTCGTTCTCTTTCTTGAAGAAATCTCCAAATCCTTGTTAAAGCTCCCTCTTAGATGTTAGATCTTATGTTTAAAAGCTTAGAAACTCATGGAAGATGGTAGGAGATGATGTTTTAGAGTTTGGGGGGTCTTGGTTAGGGTTTGAGAGCTTTAGAGGCATTTTAATAAAGAAGTTAGGGTTTAGAAGTTACAGGAGTCGTAGACACACGAATAATCAAGAATAAATTAAATTGGGATTAATTGAAAGTTAGAGGGTTGAAGAGAATAGAAATAAAGTAACTACTTAAAAAGAAATTAAATTATATAAATTTATAATATTATATAAATAAAACAAAAAAAAAGGTCAAATAAAAAAGGCAAATTGAAAAAAAAAAAGAGAAATGTGGTAAGATTGAAACGTGGAGTACACGTTTAAAGAAAGAAAAAAAAAAGGCATTAGGGTACACATTTATTTTAGCACAAAAACCTTTTCTCCTTCTCTTTCATTTTGCCATTCACCATATTTGTTCAGTATAGTCCCTCCATTTCAGCCCCATTCCAAGAAGTTTAAGATTTGTTTATGCATTATTAATTATTATAGTCCTAAGTATTTTCATTGTTTTGTTCTTCTATTTAATTCTTTGGGGCTTAGGGTTATTTGATAATAGACTAAAATTTGGAGTTTCCATAAGCAAGCTTTAATTCATGTTTTTTTGTAAACATATTAGGCAACGAAAATACTAGTGAAGATCATCACCAGATCTAGAGTCAGAATTAGGGAGATATTAAGGCTCCATAAAAGGTTTGTACATATACTCATATTTATTCGTCCATTTTCACTAAAACCAAGATTAAAACTAAGATTTAGCAAAGAAGTGAAGGATTTGTCAAGTAAAAGAAGAGTTGGAAGAGAGAAAAGAGTTGGAGCAAGAAGGATGCTCTGTTTCTTTCACGATTTGAGGTTTTTTCTGCCTTAAAGAGGTAAGAAAACATGATATCTCCATCTCTTTTCCATGATTATGAGGTTGTTTGGAGAGTTTGTTGTGGTTGGATGAAGAACCATGAAAGATGGGTTGTTGAAGATGAAGGGTGTTGAGATTTTGTATAGATAAATGATCTTTGAAGTTGTAGGAAGCAAAAAACCATATGATTGAGTTAGAATCATACATAATAATTATAGTTTGGGGAGCATGGGTTAGATTCATGTTTTTGTTATGCTTCCATAGATTTAGAATTTGATATATGTTTATGCTTATGATAGGAAAACAAGAGGAAGAAGCTGGTAATCAACAAGGGGAATAGATAGGCTCCTTAGCTTGAGTTTTGGACAAGCTCCTTTGATGTTTGTACGTATATGCATTTTTGTTCACTCTTTGCATGTTTGTGTGCATAAATGATGCATTTAATGATTAATAATGTGTTGGTTGAGACATGTGTAATGTGACAAATGTTTAAACGACGGTTTGGGCATATGGTGAGCTATTGTTATATTGTTAAATGTTGCTTAAAAATGAAATTGATGGGTTGGCATAACTTTTGTGGGTGTTATGTGCCTAAAGGATGGGATAAAGACTTGAAAACCTGTGAAATACAGAATCACTTGCGTGATTGATTACCCGAAATGAGGCAGAATGGTTCACCACTTGACTCACGACCAGAGTCATGTCTGTGAGTTAAAGTGTCACGTCCGTGACACTGTCTTATGTAAAATTTATGTAGTTTCATGATGGGTAAACATGGATATAATATGCCAACATCCCTTACATGATTACATGATTCTGAATATAAATATGCTTTGAGAATGTGATTATATGATATGCATATTGATTGAAACAAGAGAAATTGAGATGAAAAAGGAAATGATATGAGGTAATAAATGCCTATTTTTTGACCTAAGGACTACTTTATGATAGATGATGTACCATTAAGGGGATAAGCGATAAGTCTCGACAAGCCTATGTATAACACCCCTTATCCCACTCTAGATTGGTAAGGTAAGGTAAATGGGCATTACCCGCTTATATAATTTTTTTTATTTACTATTTCCATTTCTGGTATTTCTTTTTTTTTTTCCCTTGCAAAAATATTTAAATATCCAAATAAATAATCCATACACACAAAAAATCATTATCTGACATTTTATGATAAAACATATATTTACAATATTATTAATCTCCTAGTATATGCATTTCACACCATGGTAGGAAATTGTTAACTTAATTATAATTTTTTTTTTTAAATATACCAAAAATCATTTGGAACTCTAAACTGTTTTGTATCTAGATTTCCTTCTTCTGACAGCTACCCAAAATATATCAAGTTTTTTGGACTTATGCGAGGAAATCACCCACGCTAAGCTACTAACTTAGTGGTGTTTCATAGGATAAAAATCATACATACGTTGCATATACAAGTGTTATACATGCCACAATAATAATACCAAAAGCTACACATAAAATTCCGCATGTATTCACAATTTAAATATACTATGTGAATTTAATTTATAAAAATGCAAACTCATGCTTTTATTAACTTTATTCATACCATTGTTTTTCTTTTTCCATATTATTTTTAGTCAAACCCATATCACCTGTATCCAAACCCATTAATAGAAATATAGGAATTGTCATTCCCAGCCTTTTAAAGTATTGTCATTTCTTGCTTTTTATTTATTGCCATCATCGGCTTTTTATTCAATTGCCATTACTGGCCTTTTTCAATTTTGCCATTTCCGGCTTTTTAACAATTTATTGCGCGCATTTTCTTTTCCCCTTTTTGGCATGCCAAACTATCCTCTATTCTAGTTTAAAGGTAGGTGTATTTGGGCTTCGACATATTTTCTTTTTATTATTTTTGGATTATTAATATTATTTATATATGTATAAATATGAAATGCCTATAAGTATAAGTGAACTCAAAATTACCAATAATCAACCTATACAAATCATACCACATAAAGAATACCACAATACAAATTTCATACACATAGCAAATTCTGACCCTGGGTTTTACCCCAATTTCGGCCCATATCCTTTAGGATTCAGACTTTTTGGTCTTCTAGGAATATTTGACTTATTGTCTTAGCTTCAATTTGCAATAAAAATCACTGAAATTTAAATTTTCTACTAAAAGTTATGGCCAAAATACCGAGTGGTATTCCAACAAAATTTGCCCAACATTTTCGTAGTACTCTTAAGTTTGAGATTTTGTAACCGATTTTTAACCTAGATGCAAGCTAAATTTCAATTCATGTTCTTTATAACATTTTTAACACTATGTGTTAGCTATCATTTCCAATTGGTTTCATGTCAATTTAACTAGCACAACCTAAGTTTTGGTCAACTTTGCCAAGATTGTTCCAGTGCAAGTGCAACATGGCACTTAGAGGATTCTTTACAACTTAACTAATTCCATACCCTAGGTAATCAAGCTTGTACCTAAAATTTTCAGATCACATATACATTCATAG
Source organism: Balakata baccata (assembly GCA_949630135.1). Taxonomy (NCBI): domain Eukaryota; kingdom Viridiplantae; phylum Streptophyta; class Magnoliopsida; order Malpighiales; family Euphorbiaceae; genus Balakata; species Balakata baccata. The sequence continues at coordinate 5,218 of CATIWF010034415.1, forward strand.
AACTCAATATTTCACACTAATTTACCACAAAATACTATTGACAAACATTTTTCACACATAGCATGTCAAGTCACATGCATAGCATACATTTCATACTAATTCACAATTTATGGCATGCAAGATTTTTATCCAAGAAGCGCATACCTATATAGCTCCAAATCCTTCTCTTTTTCTTCCTTTTCTTGTCTTTCTAGGTAGCTTTTTCCTTGCCTTTATCTACCTCTTGGTGGCTACTTGTTTAGCCTTAACAAAAAGAAAACAATATGTCACTAAATGACACATTCAACCATTGTTTATGCATGAATAATATGTTGTGTTCCTAATGCTCATCTACCCTTTTCCATAACCTATTTTCTCCTCTTTTTACCTTATTTGTGTTCATTTTAACCTAATGTCATTCCCTCCATTTAGACAAACAAAACAACCCCCTAACATTCAAGTCCTTTGCCATAACATCCACCATTTTCTAGTCACATAACCACCATCTAACTTCTAATCATCTTCTCCTCTAATTCCTCTTCATAGGGCAGCCTTTTACTCATCCAATTAGGTTATGTTTTTTTAGTTTTCAAGACACAAAATCAACCTCCACGACCACCTAGGCTCAATTCCATCACTTCCCACATACAAACCAACACTTATACATCATTCCAACACATCATAACACAAGTTTACACAACTTCAAGTAAACCCTAGTCTACCATTTCCAACCACATCAATCATCCATAAGAGGCTCAAATACATGTAAAAAGGTTGAATTTGAGATGAAGAAACTCACATTGATGATTCTCCAAAAGTGGCCGCCGAAATTCCCTCCAACTCCTCTTCATTTTTCTCTTCTTTTCTTCTTTCTTTCTTTCTCTCTTTCTCTAATTTATGGTGGAAACTCTTTACTTATTTGATTTCTCTCACTTGAACTCTTTTTTTTCCCCACTCTTTTTGGTAGCTTGAAGAAGCATAAATGGAGGATTTGGGCTAGGGAGGGGGATAGCTACAAGAGGGAAGAAGAAGAGAAGAAGATGACTTTGGTGATAAGTGAAGAATGCCCACCAAAATTGACTTTTATACTCAAACTAAGATGTATGGATTCCACCATTTAACTTAGTTTACTTTCTTATTGGTTGATTTACTTAATTAATCTTAATTAAATTTTAATTATGGAAAATTATACTTCCACCAACTAATTCCTTAATTCTTATACAATTTCCCCCAATAAATCCAAAAATACCGATTTTGTTCGTAGAGTAAATTTTATTTTATTTTTTCGGTTCTTGCACCAAACTTTTTAATTCTAGAAAAATAATACCCCTACTTATTTTTTCCTTATAAAATGTTAATTTTTTATGGGTTCAATTTTAGACTTCGACCAAATCGACGAGCCCGTTTACGGCCACGCGCAATCAAAAGCCTAAATCGTTGGACATTACACTATGAGTGAGGATAGAGTGGCTTAAGCTTGTAGAGCACCCCTGTACCTGGTAGTAGTACTCATAGATTTATATTATTATACCTAGTCATGTTGTTTAAAGCTCAGAGAGCCCTCTTGACTTGAACTGAGATTTTGGTGAGTAGGGTGACTTAAGTTCGGGTACGAGTGATCCTACTTTACACCCCATATCCGGACAGCCTAAGAATGAGGTTTTGGCTATTTATTGAATTAAAGATGATACATGGGAAGTTATTAGTGGCTTAAACCACATGGTAAGAAATGTTAAGTAACTTGGCATGTATTAATTTGTTGAACAAGTTTGGCATGTTGTATACACATGTAATGTTCGAATAAAGTATGCTGTGATATATTGTATGCCATGTACTTGTATGATTGCACAAGAGAGTTTTAATGCTTATATATACTACTAAGCTAGAAATGACTTAGCATGGGCTTTTTTCACATAGGTTTAGGAGCTTGTAGATAATAGAGTTTTGAGAAGCTGTCAAGAAAAGTAAAACCGAATTAAGAGAAGACATTATGACCTGGTGTGTGGGTCTATCATATCATACTTTGTATTGTATATAATCATGCATTTGGGGGTGTAGATGCGGTTTGCAAACAAGAAATATATGATGTATGTTTCAATATATTTTGTATATAAAGACATGTATGAGGCTTGTAGCCATGAACCAGATAATTTGAGAAAAGTTTTATTTACATGTTAATTTGAGAAAAGTTTTATTTATATCGATATTAGTCTAGCTTTGATAATGGCTTTTTGCTTATATAATGAGATTATTCTTGTTATATAGATGGGGAGTCACAATTAAGGGTAATTATGGTATCATAGGTTTTATTTATGCATTTATATTCGATCAAGGTGGCCTAAGCTCCGAGAGTGCCCTTAACCCCTATTTGCTAGCATCTATTATTTATTCAGTCAAATTGATCCAAGCTCTGAGAGTGCACTTGACTTAGTCATAGTTTCTCATAGTCATAGTTAGGCGGATAGAGAGGCCCAAGCTGTTAGGTGGATAGAGAGGCCCAAGCTTTGAGAGTGCTCCCATTCACAATCCATATCCGATAGCCCGAGTATAAGTATCTAGTGATGTAATATAAATCTAATATCAAGTGATGAATGTTTTAATTAAGCCATGATTATGGGGATGTTTGAGATTGCTGTTGAGTGTTCCAAAAACATATTTTGAATTTTTTTGATTTAATTGACTGATTTTTTAAAATTTTTATAAACTGTTTTTTCCAAATCTATTTACCTACTTCTACCAAAATCAGTTTTCAAAACTAAAAAAAAAATTAAAAATATAAAATTTTTTCCGAGAAGTGCTTTTCTGAAACTCAATGCCAAACAGGGCCTATATAAATGTGGCTTCCGCTTATCAGGTATGCTTTTTCCTTTCTAAAGGGTTGTTGGCTTGGCTATATGCGATTGATTTGGATTGAGAATTATGAATATGATGTGTGATGATAAAATAAATGCTTGCACTATATGATTGCATGGTAGAATTTATATGATTATATGTACCACTAAGCTTTTCGTAGCTTAGCATGTGAGTTTTTTTACACATAGGTCTAGAGCCGTAGATTCAGTTGATGAAGAGAAGCCTAAGATTGTCAAATTGTTTTAGCTTAGAGTCAGCTCTTTTATTTCATGTATTCTTTATTATTTACTCATACATTGGGTAGTATTGAATTTTTAAGAAACAATTGATTATTTTATATATTGGATTTAAGGGATTGTAATAATTGAGCGCGATTAGCCCTAAATTATAGATTATGCATGATGTTTAGCTTTTGTCTTTATTAATGTAGACATAAGGAATAGTACAGATTGACTAAATATATGATATATTTGAGAATGATACTAGATATTTGGATTGAGGTTGTAACACCCCACCTATATAATAGAAATAATCTCATCATATGAGTATAATGGCACATAACTGATTAAGTCATCCTGCCGAATAATTTTTTTTTCATTATTTTATTATTTCTATTTGCCTGTTTATATCAGATTAGACATGCCTTTCTAAATTTATTCTTACCTCATATCATACATATGCATATTTCTTGTTATAACTATCATCCACATTTTAAATATTGTCATCTATGAAACATACTCTTAATACATATACAAGATATATTATCTAAACCCATATGTATGATTAAAATCAAAACTATTAACCTTAGGGAGATTGCTCTCCATTTTGATCTTGATAATCAAATTAAATGTCACTAACTTCTTCATTTAGTGTTGTTTTGATAATGTTCAAGTTTCAACATATTTGGTTGTGAATTTCTCATTTAATAAGTCAAGTATTTCTTGAAGACGTGTAACTTACAACCGGGATATGATTACAGACCGAAAAATCCATGTCCAGACCAGGAAAGACTGCGTTTTGGTTTTTCAAAATTCTAGAAGCAAAAGTAGATTGGAATAGGTATAGTCCCAATCGAGAAAGTCAATTTCCAAATCGGAAAATGTGACGATCCAATCGAAAAAATCAAATGGACATGACCGTTGAAGAGGAGACTCCACCAAAGTGTGCCATGTCATCTGAAAGTTAAAATGACCAAAGTCAAACTGACTGATGTCCTGACAGAAAGCATTCGAAGCCAGCATAACTGGAACACAAGGAGTTCCGACCAGAAAAATCGTTCAGCCAACCAGAAGATGCCACGTGTCAAAATAGGTCATTTCCCGATCAGGAAAACTATGTTCCCAACCGGGAATCCCTCTCTACAAACAACATTTAATGCACTTGTAAAAGAACATTAGAAAGAGTAATGACACTAATTTGTAATGGCTAATTGGTGGGTAATCAGTATAAATACCCTACCAAAAGGCCATTTAATAAATCTAACTACTTTCTACGTACCCAAGCTCTTACAATTTATTTTGTTAATCTTTCTCTAATTAATTGTTTTGTAAGAGTTCAAGTTTTAGCCTTAAAACACTTGGGTTATCTTGTAATTGGGTAGTGTGAAGGAATTGGTTATTGTGTGAGCCAACAAAACACAAGAAAAATTTGGGTTGATTGTTAGCCTCGGTAAAACACCTAGTTAGGATGAGCTAACTAAAACTCCATTTGTAATCTAAGTGGTTAGATTAGTAAATACCCAATTGCGATTGGGGAGAGGAGTAGGGTTAATTAACACCCGAACCTCTATAAAAATCATGTCTTCATCTCTTATATCTTTTAGCTTCCTTGTGTGTATAAGAATTTTTATTTTCCCACCAATTCATCCCCTCCCCTTCTTGGTGATTGTTTGGGCAACAATTGATATTATAGCAAGGTCTAGAAATCAAGTTTCATTAGCTATAGCAAAGATCTAAAAAGGCCCAAGAAGGAGTTCAAAGCCTCAAACCTTATTTTGAAAGGTCAAACTTTGCCCATTGGAAGCTTAGAATGGAAGCATACTTGGATAGTAAAGAAATTGATGTGTGGGACAATATTCGCAAGGAATGGACACCACCGACAAGGAAGAACGCTGAAGTAGAAGATGAACCTCTTCTAAGAGATGAGTGGATTGAACCACACAAATGAGCAAATGGTAAGAACAAGAAGGCTATGGCCATCCTAGCAAGCTCTCTCTCTTTTGAAGAGTGTGGGAGAGTTCAACATTGTCCAACCGCCTATAAAATGTGGAGGACTTTGGAGAACTACCATGAAGGCGCAAAGCAAGTTCATTCAAGGAAGATTCAACTCCTAATGCACGAATATGAACTCTTTAAGATGAAACCTAATGAGACCATCACCGACATGACAAGCTGTCTACTCTCCATCATCAACAACATGAAGAAATATGGAAGACATATAAGCCTTGAAGATGTAAATAACAAGATCTTGAGAAGTCTTCCAATGAAGGACTATGGTACAAGGGTGGCGGTATAGAAGAAGCCAATGAGGATTTAAGCACCATTCCTACCGATGTGCTCATTGGCAAGCTTCTAACACATGAGATGGCTCTTGTGAGGGAAAAGGAGCTTGAAGGAGAAAGAAAGAAGAAGAAGCCCGTTGCTCTCAAGGCAAGCACAACCTCTTCAAAAATTCAAGACTTGGACCTCATTAGTAATATTAGGGCAAGTGAAGAAGAGGATAAGGAGATAATAGCCATGCTATCTAGAAGAGTAAAAAGAATGATAGTCAACAAATATGGGACTATCAAGAACTACAAACAAAGGGCCTTAAAGATCAAAGGCTCCTCATCCAACTTCAATAAAAATAAGGAGGAGATGAAGTGCTATGAATGTGGAAAGAAAGGCCACATAAAATTTGAATGTCTAAGGCTCAAGAAGTACAAGGTCAAGTATCACAAGGATGGAGGCGATAAAGTCCATAAACCTACATGGGATAATCCTACATCAAGTGATGATGAGGAGAACCAAGAAGATGTAGCCAACTTATGCTTCATGGCTTTGAAGGATAACTCTAATGAGGTAACTTCCACTTCTTCCTCTTTTACATTAAATGCTTGTGGTGGTGATGTTGATGATCTTATTGTAACACCTTATACCTAAAGACATCACTTATACTTATATTATGTTATCATGTATTGCATGAGAATAAGACATAATCCTATTTATAGTGAGACATAATTGAATCACATCACAATATCACTGTGCAACATTTAACAATTTTGTATAACATCACAGTTTGACTATAAACATAATTTATTACATGTGCTAATAATTCATACGCTAAGGACAAGTATATATTTACACATCACTGCTAATTCACTGCATTTATACATATGCAGATATACAACCCAAAATGTAGATGTCATGTTCCTATACATATGTGCAATGCAAGGAGAGAGATTGGTGAGGCTCGGCCAGTGACTTGTGATCCATATCTTCTATATAGAATGCACCTCCAAAATGAGCTAATTACTTGACTCTTCTTGAAAATGATGCAATTTGATGAGTTGCGACTCAATGAGAATAATCATCAAAAGCTTTCTAAAGTACTAAGCAAGTCACAATTGCAAGTAATAATCGTCATTCATACACATTTTACATGTCATTCTATTTATTAATACCATATAAATATAAACAATATTAATTCATGTAAATATTTCATTTGCTTATGTTTATGTTTATGTCATTTTCTTCTTTTTTTTTGTGACCAGACTAAACAGACATTGTCGCAGGTTTCCATGTGAACATTTGCATTTGCTAGCTAGCTTGATCATTTGTAACATTTGTATATTTGCTAGGCCATATGCCTTTTCTTTTGCTTTTGAACATTTGTTTAGGCGATAGGCCTCTTCTTTTGCTTTACAATACCATTTAGCTAATCACAACACCTTTTAAGTCCATATGCATATGTATTTGCAACAATAATTGCTTTTACATCAACCATTGTACATTTTAGTCAACATTTACCTTATACAAAGAAAACCTATACATGTAATACAAACATGTGCTTGACATTCAACACAGTCTCATTGGGCATATCATAACAATTATGTAATTCATATAAAGCAAATCAAGTCACATTACACATGGTACGTAATAATCATACGTACCAAAGAAAACGTTTGATAATTAAACTCACTTTTTCTTTTGATATTGAATCTCTAACTTATTGTCTCACTTTTCTAGGGGTCTTCAATATGCTATGAGCCTAATTGAATGTATACTTGGTCAATTGGTAGCCAAATAAACTTAAACAAATTGAAAGATGCATAGTATGGACCACTAACTAGGGTTTGGTATTATGGTAGTGTAACCTTTATATGTTCATCAGGTTATAACTTTTTTCTATACTAGTCCAATTTGTATGCTTCTTATTTCTAATTAAAGCTAACATGTAGAGTTATAACATATCTAAATTTAATATCATTGGGGCATTTTGTAATATTTGGTGCAATTTCTATCCATGTTCTATTTTTTGTCCTGTTTTTGCCTTAAGGCAGTTTTAGGATACCAATTTTGCTTCTTCATATCTCACAACGTGCAAGTTATATTTTTATGAAACTTTGTAGGCACTTATATACTTAAACTGTAACGTTTTTCATATTAACAATTTTCATCCATTTTGCCTTTAAAGTTCTCATATGGTAGGGTACTTTTGACTAGTCAAGAACAGGGTTAGTATCCGAACCAATCTGAATTATGAAGACCATAACTCACAAAATACATAACATATTGAGGTGATATTTGTGCCAAACTTTATCTAATACATATTTCATTTTTACTATTTACAGATTATGTATATAAGGAGCTCAAAATGGGCAAACAATTGGCTGGACTTGTATTAAGCACTAAGCAGGCAGCTTAAACTATGAAACAGATGTTATTCCCTTGACCATAACTCAACATCCGCCCATAATTTGTTCACGAAATTTAGTATACAGATAGCTAACACAAAGGATTATAATTTTGTGCTGAATTTCCTCAATTACAGAATTTATCATATAGAAAAAATAATCAAGGCAGTAGGTTATTTAGCTAGGTTCCACAACCGAACCAATCTCAGTCATATGCTAATATCTTTCCATAGACACAAAATCTTGCAAAAATATTTACATAGCCATAAACTAAGACAATCACTTACAAGTTTGATGTTTTGTATTTCTCCAAAATCAGTTTCTAGCATGAAGGAAATGGAGCAGTAACAGACTATCCCTAAAACAGAATTCCAGAAGTGATATAGTCACTTTATACTACCTAAACTATGATCCAACAACATTCAAATCATGATTATCAATAAAGGAAGTAATAATTAACTCACATGTGACCAGTTATGGCTGAGCTTTTAGAAGAAATCGAAAAAAAATGGAGAGAAAAAGAAGAAGCTAATGGTGGATAAAGAGGCCAAAGACAACTTTTTCTTAGAGTTAACCGACTTAAGTGTTCAAATCCTCTTATTATTATTATTATTATTATTATTATTATTATTAGTCAATGCCAAAAGTACCATCTAATCACATATCTACTTTAATTAATTTAACTATGCCAAAATTCTATTTATTTTGATTTAATCATTTTATGCCATTTAATTTCTAATACCTTATCATCTTTATTTAATTTATGACTTAATACGTGTGACTTGCTCCTATTATGATAAACCGACATGTACATTCAAGTCAAAATCCAATGTATGCATATGCCTCATGTGAATGACATACAAAAAAAAATGAATATGTCCAAATGAAATGCGTGTAATAATGCATGTGGGAAAGTCAAGGGTGTTGCAATTCTCCCCCCCCCCCCCTTTTTAAAAATTTCGTCTCGAAATTTGATACCTAGAAACAAGTGCGGGTACTGCCTTTTCATATTCTCTTTTGTTTCTCATGTTACCTCTTCCTGTGAGTGGTTTCTCCATAATACTTTGATTAGAGGTATTTCCCTGTATCTCAACTATTTTGTCTTGTATCCTATGATCTCTATAGGTTCTTCTATATAGCCCATATCATCTGCAATGTCGATGGCTTGATCTTTAATTATATGTGTAGGGTCTGATATGTATCTTCAAAGTATACTAACATAAAATACATTATGAATCTGAGCCATCTCTTGTGGTAAAGCTAACCTGTATGCCAATGGACCAACCTTTTCAAGAATTTCATAAGGCCCTATGTACCTTGGACTTAGTTTGCCCTTCTTGCCAAATCAGATTACTCCTTTCCATAGTGACACTCGAAGAAATACCTTTTCGCCTACCTCATGTTCCACTTCTCTTCTGTGCTGATCAACATAGCTCTTTTGTCTATCTTGTACTACCTTGAGTTTGCTTTTGACTATCTTGATCTTGTCTACTGTATCTTGTACCATTTTTGGTCCATTAATTGATCATGCACCTTCTTAATCCTAAATAATTGGGCTTCTACACTTTCTACTATACAGTACTTTATATGGTGCCATCTGAATACTGATGTGATATTGATTGTTGTATGCAAACTCTATTAATTCCATATATTCATCCTAAGATCCTTTGA
>CATIWF010034424.1:0-50209 GCA_949630135.1 Balakata baccata
TTATTTTATGCATATAATATTAATTATATATAAATAAATTTTTATTACTTTACTAATTGCAAAAAAATATTATTTATTTTATTATCAAAAAATAATTTATGATTTTTCTTTATTTATAAAATTGGAAAATATATATATTGAATTTTACATTTAGTATTTTATGATCAACAAAAATTATTATTTTTTATTAAATTTTAAATTAATTATACTAGCAAATTCATAATATCTTCACTTCATATTGTCTTATTTTGCAACAACAATTTTAATTTTATCACTTTGCTTTATTCGACTACAATATCTATTATAGTCTTATTTTTCTACAATTCATGTTATATTATTTTAATAATATAAAACTAGTTCTTTTTGTTTTATATTTTAAAAATTTATAATTTATTCTACATGAACTATGCTATGGTCGGAAAGTAGAAAAATTCATTCTAAAAATTTATTCATCGTAATAATTTATTCTAAAAATTTATTCATCGTAATAATTTATTCTAAAAATTTATAATAACCACATACATATTATAAAATAAAATATAACTATTTAAAAAATTAACATACCTCAAATAACTTTTTCACTATTTTTTTCCTATTTACAATTTTTACTAATAACCTGTATAAAAAATAATATAAATAAATTTTCATCATATAAACTAACCATCTAAAAATTCAATATCAAAATATATTATAATTTATCATATGAAAAATTACAAAAAAATATAAATAAAACTCACCAAACTTATACTTTTACAAAATTTCTTTTAAAAAAAATCACTTAAAAATATTTCATATTCTTCTTCCAAACACTCTATTTATCTTAAATTCTTTTCCTAACTTTTCTTGCTTTAAATAATTTTTTTTGGATGCCAACCGGAGGTTCTCAAATGGAGTATTTATTCATGTCTGGGGGTGAGTGGATGACTCAAAATCGCTAGTCACATCAACGATTATAGGTCTACCACCACCTGCACCCCATCTGGAAGATGCCCACCTTACACTGTACATAGTGTATAATCGCTAGTTAAACTACCGCCTGCACCCCATTTGGAAGATGTCCACCTATAATCGCTAATTTAACTAGCAATTACACTGTACATAGTGTATAGTCTCTAGTTAGATTAGCGATTTTATTTTACATGCAGCATAATTGCTTGTATAACTAGCAAATTTACTGTATCACTATTTTGAATAGCAATTTTTGAAACCATTACCCACCTCCATCCAATTTGACACATGCAAAGAAATAATTTTTCATGCAACACATATTAGTATTTTTTTTTTTTCAGCATATTTAGGTAAAAACACCTATGTCATGTATGGAAAAAAAATTTATTTATATTAAGATAAATTATAATGAGAAGTAATTATAATTATTATCGTCGACCTTTTCCGTCTCATTTTAAATATAAATTATTGTTTTTTTTAATTTGGTCTCATTTTGATTATCCTTTTATAAAATCATAAAGTATTAATTAATTTTTTTGAAACGAATTAATTAGTTTTTTTCAACTTTATCTCTCTTTTTTCTTTTATTTTTTTTATACATATTTCTCTTTATCCATTATATCTCCATGAAACATTAGAAAGATAAAATAATATAAAATATTCATAAACTAATAAAAGGACAATTTAATCAATTAAAAGTTTTTTGTGTGTAAAATTAAGATTGTTCAACCATTTCCTAGAGCATCCACAAGAATGATTTCTATTTTACTCTCTATTATATTATTATAAAAAATTTACTATCTATTTTAGTTTGTTTTGAAAATAATGTACTTTAATAATTTTTTTTATCTAACTTCTTATTTTAATTTTTTATTAACAAAACTATTAAAAATATATGAAAAGAGAGAGTAAGAAAAAAAAAAGAATAAAAAATTGATAAGTAAAGACGAAAATAAAGAAAATGTATGATTACATAAAACTCCCAAATATAAAAATGAATATCTTTTTCAAAGATTCTATATATAGATAAAACCGAAATAGTTACTTTTCAAAAAATTCCAACGATAGTAAAATACCTACACTTTATTCTTCTAAAGATGGTAGAAAAGATAAAACTGATTATATTAATATTAATAAAAATCCAAGTTTGAAACCCATGTAATTAATCTTTTTGTTGTAATTAATCTGCTGGGTTAATTTGAGAAAAAAAAAGGGCTCTTATATAAATATAAAAATATTTTAAATCATTTTCTCAATTCTTGTGATAGAATAATAATATCTATTTGAAATGGAAACGTGAGAGTTCCATAACACAAGGTGAAGGAAATCAACCCATAGGGGCATAAGCATTTGATAAACATATTGTTTTTAGTTTTGGGAATCTTTTGTCGAGCCTTATACAAAGGATCTTTCATTTTAGATTTTTAGCTTGTAAGAAGAACATTTCAGCCAATCTTTTTATGTATAGGCAATATAATGGTAATACACTACATGAAAATTCTACAAATTGCAGAGACAAGCATTTTCCAGGCCTCGAAAAATGCCAACCAAAAAAAAAAAAAATTCACTCGAGATTCGATCAAAGCCTGAAGAAAAAGATACAAGAACAAACAGATTCAAGCCGATATGATGACTTAATATATAATGGCTCAAAAATGAGTCCATTAACAAGATAAATAAACAGTCCTCTAAGCGCTGAAAGTACATAAGAATCCAGATAATTATAGATAATAGCAGTGAATGAATTAGTAGGCACCCAAATGGAAGGGAGATGAAAAATCTAATCTTCATACTCTTGGTATTGCCTGAGAAGCTCAGTGCAACCAGACATGGGTTCTTCGATCATGAAACCCATAGCGTTGGCATAACGTTTGTTGGAAGCAATGCCTTTATAGTTAGTCAAAATAACACGGGCACGATCACGGCCAGGTGCTGGTGATTTGCATTTCTTCAGGGGGCTGCTAACTACCATAGCATCACACATCTGATCTTGATGATCCTCATCAACATAGATTTTATAATTTCCACTGGAGTCTGTGGTTGCTTCCTTGCTGTATACAAGATCCATTGTCTTCCTGTCCCTGCATTCCACTCTCACCTTGGCACCTATCCAAAAGCAACAATCTCAAGCTTCATCCTCTATTATTTTAATTTTTAATTCAAATTGCTACCAAGCACTACTGGGGCTGTTCAAATACGATTTGATGGGTCACACCGGTTGAGTTCCAAGCCAATTTTAATGATAAATCGCTAGATATAAGTCAATTCTAATGCAAATTAACATAAATTGATCAGTTCATCCTACAAATAATAGGCATTTTTTTTAATGCGAACTCATTGCAATTCTAATGAATAGATTTGAGCAGAATCAAATCGAGGAAATGGAAAACAAAAATATTGACACAAACAAATCAATAAATCACACAATCCTAACTATAGATCAGAGCGATTTCGTACACATCCAGTGACAGTAACGGTAAATGACCACAAAATCCAGCATTCAGCGCATATGACGCGACGGACGAACAAATCGGGGAGTTAATAATAGTTTATTACTTGAAATAAAAAGGCGTGTACTTGACAAGATCTAGAAAAATACCAGTCAAACATGAACCTACATTTGGTCAATAATATGTAGATTTTCTCAATTTTTAGGCTTTTAAGCCAAAGGAAATAAAAGAAGGATTTCGTTTGAAGTTAAGTGTAAAGAGTAAAAACTCAATCACCGTCACAGATCTAGCAATCTACAGTCACGAAAATGAAAGAGAGAGCGAGTAGTACCAGCGATGTAAGTAGTTTTGGGGGTCTCAAAGCCAGCACCGCAAGTATCACAATACACGCGGCCTTCGACTTCGAACGGATTTCTAGCGGGGCGAGCGGCGGCGACGATGGCCGGAAGAACGCAGAGAGCTAAAAGTAACGCTAATCGAGCCATTGCGCTTGAAGAATGAGAGACGAACAGAGACCAGATTGAGAGATAAATAAAGAGATGAGAATGAATTTAAAACGCAACACTACGATAAAAAGAAGAAAGAGGAATAGGATGAGTAAAGAGAAGGCAAGTTGATTGACAGAAAATTAAGGCTTTGGCGGTGATAGCGCGTCGCGAAATATTCAGGTGTGGGAACACAAAGTTGAAAGCTGTGCAATTTGAATGGTAACTTCATCAATTTGCCCACTTGTTGTTGTCTTGGCGCGTTTTGATTGGATGTGGGAGAGAGTGAAATGAGAAGTAGTGTAGAAGATAGAACAGTAGCATATGACGATAGCTGGAAATGTCGGTGCTCACATGGGCATAAAGCATAGCAAGCTCCTAAAGTGCGGATCGGGTGTAATTCAGCCTATTGAGATGAAGATTGTTTCTATCTGCTATCATCGTCCTCATTCATAATCACGTCCAAGTGTCACATTTGAGTTTGTCAAACAAATTAAATTTCCGCAATATTTTATTAGAAATAATTGTAAAAAATAAATAAACTCATCTTTTCTATTCTTTTCTTTTAAATATATAAATTTTTAAAATTTTATTAATTTATAAATTTTGATAAAATTATACAGATATAACATAAAATTTTAGTTAGATAAAAAATTGGATTGATTAGGAAACTAAGTCATTTTAAAAATTTTAAAATATTATTTTTTTTATTTTTTCTAAAATTTTTAAATCTAAATTTTTATGAAAAAAAATTTTCTCCTTACTTTGCTAACTAAATAACTTATAATCACGACATCTTCATATATTATTCTTCAAATTTAAAAACAAAAACAAATGACGTTTTAAAATTTATATAATAATTAAGCTTTTTAGTTTGTACAATTGTTTTAATCTTACCAGAATTTTATGATATATCAACAGAATTTTACTGAAATTTACAAATTGATAAAATTTTAAAAATTTGTATATTTAAATAAAAAAAACCTTAAAATTTCAGTTTTTTAAAAGAATTACCAGACACATGTAACATGGTCAATAGGCTTGTAGAATACTTTTTTTTTTTTAATAACAGTTATACAACATGTGTTTCACTAATATTGTTTTTTAATTAGTTTTTCCAAAACTAAAATTGACAGTTAATTGATTGAATGTGTTTATTTTTCTTTTGGTGAAATTAATTGATTGATTTGAATGTTAGTTACCACAAACAAGAGTTGCAAATGAACTTGCAGAGTTTGGTTGGTCAAAGCTTGTAGACTATTATCGACTTGATCTTTCACTATATATTTGCAAATCCAATCTCGAGCCCAGCACGTGAAAGTTAGAAGAGAAAAACAAAAGAACAAAGGAAATATAAAAAATGGCGGTCTGTTCAATGAAACAGATATTACCACTAATTTTGTTGGGTTTAATGTTATCTCTTTCTCATGGAACTGTAAATCCAAGCTTCAAAATTAAAGCAGTGAATCTTGGAGGTTGGCTCGTAACAGAAGGCTGGATTAAACCTTCACTTTTTAATGGCATCCCCAACAAAGATTTGTTGGTTTGTATATATTTTTCACTCTTGTACCTTTGAGTTTGGATTTTGTTTAGCTTATGATTCTAATCAAATGTTTAATGATTTCTTCCAGGATGGAACTGAAGTTCAGTTTAAATCAGTGAAAGTAGGGAAGTATCTTTCCGCTAAATCAGGCGGAGGAAGTATAATAGTTGCTGACCGGACCACCGCATCCGACAGGGAAACATTCAAAGTAATTACTCAACTCAAATCATGTTCGCATTTGTTTTGCTTTATTGGATTAGTGTCGATGAAACTAATTACTAAATGTTTGTTTACGATGTATATTGAAGTTGTGGAGGATCAATGAGAACACTTTCAACTTCAGAGTGTTTAACAAACAATTTGTGGGATTGGATCACGCCAATGTCCATGGGAGTAAAGTAGTAGCTGTTTCCAACAAAACAGGAACATCGGAAACATTTGAGATTGTCAGAAACACTGGTAATTCTACACGTGTTAGAATCAGAGCTTCCAATGGATTCTTCCTGCAGGTGAATTGGTTTTCATCCAACAGCGAAACCATTGTTAATTTCTCTCTAAATGATGTCAGAGAATTACTAAACGCAGGTGAAAACAGAGGCGCTGGTCACTGCAGATTATGCAGGAGACACCAAATGGGGAGACGATGACCCATCAGTCTTTGTGATTACTATTTCTGGTAGAATGCAGGGAGAATTTCAAGTTACTAACGGTTATGGTCCAAAATTAGCAAAACAAGTTATGAAGGTAAGAACTACATAATGGTCTGAAACTATAGCTGTTCATTATGTTGCATAAATTTTTTTAACTGACAAAGTAAATTTCAGAAACACTGGAGCACATTCATTGTGGAAAATGATTTCAAGTTCATATCGCAAAATGGGTTAAATGCTGTAAGAATACCGGTTGGCTGGTGGATAGCAAGCGATCCCACCCCTCCAAAGCCTTATGTAGGCGGTTCGCTTCAAGCTCTGGACAATGCCTTCCTGTGGGCAGAGTATGCGCTGCTTCTTTTGTTTATCTAAGCAAGAGAAGTCCATATCAATAATGTTCACTTAATATCTTTTCACTGGCAGGAAATATGGCGTGAAGGTTGTTGTTGATTTACATGCAGCCCCCGGGTCTCAAAATGGTTGGGAACACAGCTCTTCTAGAGATGGCTCTCAAGAATGGGGCCTAACAGATGCAAATATAATACAAACTGTTAATGTCATAGACTTTCTGACTGCCAGGTATCATTGAACTTTCGACCTTGTTTTGTAGAATACAGACAGTTCTATACGGTCGCTAATTGAACTAACAATACATGGTTTTGTAGATATGCGAAGAGCCCGAGCCTGTATGCAGTTGAGCTGATAAACGAGCCTCTGGCCCCAGGAGCAAGTCTAGAGAGCTTGAGAAAGTATTACAAGGCAGGTTATGATGCAGTGAGGAAACACTCCACAGCTTACGTGGTTATGTCAAATAGGCTAGGATCCTCTGAACCAAGAGAGCTCTTCCCTCTTGCTAATGGCTTATGCAAAACAGTGATAGATGTTCATTACTACAATCTCTTTGTTGATCTATTTGACAACAAGACTGTCCAGTGGAACATTGAATTCATCCACACTAATCGGTCGGCCCAACTGAACTATGTCACCACATCAAATGGTCCTCTCACTTTTGTCGGTAGGCATGCATCTCTTTAGTTTTCAAAAAATTACAATGTTTTTTTGACATGGGACAGTCTCACTTGGAAATTTGTCTACGATTATTTTCTGGTTTTGCAGGAGAATGGGTAGCAGAGTGGCAGGTTTCAGGAGCAACAAAAGAAGATTACCAGAGATTTGCAAAGGCCCAATTAGAGGTATATGGGCGTGCAAGTTTTGGGTGGGCTTATTGGACTCTTAAGAATGCGAAAAACCACTGGAGCTTGGAGTGGATGATCAATAATGGTTACATCAAGCTTTAGATTTTTCCCTAACTTCAAATTGACATTGGTGTCTCTTTTGACATATTTGCTTTTCAGCCAAACCATATGCATAATACCATCTTACTCCCATGGTAGAAAAGGAAAGTCAAGGTAGATGTCTTTTGGGCATATATGTTTTGAATAAAACAATAGGAATTTTTTCAAAAATAGAAAAAAAAGCTTACAATTTAATTTTCTTTTTTATTTTTCCATATAACTCCCATTCTTTTTACTCTTTAAATTTACTCTATAAATTAATTTTTATTTTCAACTTTATTATCTTATCTTAATTTCACTCAAAAACTACCGATACCAACTTCCAATCCGACAAGGATGATTCAAAATCCCAGTTAGGTTATGAGTTCATACTTAATGGTGGAGCAGTCAATTGGAAGAGTTCCAAACAAAAAAAGACTGTTGATTCCACAATTGGAGCAAAATTCATAGCAGCTTCCAAGGCAACAAAGGAAGCGGTTTGGATTAAGAAATTCATTATGGAACTTGGAGTGGTTCCTAGCATTTTTGGCCTAATACAATTGTATTATGATAATAATGGAGCTATTACGTAAGCAAAGGAGCCACAGTCTCATTAGAAGTCCAAACGCGTACTCAAAAATATCATTTGATTAAAGAAATCATTGGTAGAAATGATGTAAAAGTAGAGAAAGTAGCCACTGATCATAATATAGCTAATCCTCTAACTAAGCCACTTCCCCAAAGAAAAGATGATTATCATGTACTCGTCAATGGCCTTTAATATAAAGGCGATTGACTTTAGTGTAAGTGGGAGATTGTTAGAGAAGTGCCCTAAAGGCAATTACTTTTAGCACTTATTGTACATATTTATTTAATTAATAAAAGGTATTTTCATTAATTTGATATTCACTTATTATATGAATTGATAATGATCTTAAATCAATTAATGAAGTCTTTGATACATAACATAACATGAAGGAAATGTAACACCTTATTCCTATTATTTTATTTTAAATTATACAAGAATGAACTATTAAATTAGAACATATATGTTATACATTTGTATATTGAATGTTTATTTATATCTAATATTATATTTTACAAATTCATTGTCTATTCATCATTCTTAATATAAAATACTAAAAACCACATCTATTTTTTTTTTCAAAAACTACCAAAAGAGCCAAAAAAATATTACAAAAGAATTATACTTAAAAAGTCACCATAAAATATACCAAAAAGTGAATATTCGGTATATCTCCTGTGTATCTTGGGTATTCTTTGATATATTTTGGTAAACATTAGAAATATTTTGAGAATGATTTAAG
This sequence comes from Balakata baccata, assembly GCA_949630135.1. Taxonomy (NCBI): domain Eukaryota; kingdom Viridiplantae; phylum Streptophyta; class Magnoliopsida; order Malpighiales; family Euphorbiaceae; genus Balakata; species Balakata baccata. The sequence continues at coordinate 8,679 of CATIWF010034424.1, forward strand.
TATATATTGAGAATATATTAAAAAAATTTTGGAAATATCACGAAAATTTTAAAAAAATATATTGAGAATATTTTAGGTATACTTTAAGAATATATTGAAAATTTTTTGGATATACCTTGTCTTGATTGAATTGCTCGGATTATCACCAAAAAGAAGAAAGAGAGATTAAATAATACAATAATTAATACCTACAAAAAATATATACATAATCCATAATAGTGAGCAACAATATCAAATCTTTCGATCAAACTAAAACAAAATATGGCAAATGAATTTGTTATAAGAAAAGTGGGTGTGATCATTCATTGATCGTGCAAGCAAATATTGGGAAGATTTTAATCACAACTTTAACATCTCCTGCTTTGGGACTTTTTAAAATTTTAAATAAAATTTTTCAAAATTTTTTATTTTACTTTTTTTAATCCTATATAAAATTTTTCTTTATTGTTCCAATTATATAATTCGCTTCGTCTTTGCTTCTACTTGCTGCACTGAGCATTCTACCGAATAATGGACTGGCCTTTTCGTCACTTAAGACAACTGATGCTTTTGGTTACTGCATCAGTTGATGGCATTTCATCGGAATCATCCTTTGATTCCTCCTGCCTTGCTTGGGCCGTACTGGAAGGGCTTGTAGCAAAGTTTATCACAAAGATCGCTCGGACCACTTCTGCTGCAGCAGCAACCAAAACCTTTAAATGGAAAACCACTATGTCAAAAAACGATGGAGAAAAGAAAGTGGCTGATATATCTACAGCGTGAAATACTTAGTGAAGGAAATTTGATATTGGAGAAAAGAAAGGTTGATGTTAAAGAGAAATTGATATTAGAATTGTTAATTATTGATAAATATTAAAGAAGATGAAGAAGAATAAGAGTCTCCAAAAGTTTTGGTGTCGCTCTCTCATAGAAAAAGTAAATATGAAAATAAAAAATAAGTAAAATTAAAAAATGAAAAATAAAAAACTCTAAATATTTTTGAAAGAAAAATTTAAAATTCAATAATTCCGATAACATCCTCTATAATTAATTCCTACCAAATAGGTTCTTCGCCTCAACTTAAAAAAAAAAAAAAATCTTACCAAATAAAGGCCCATAAAATTAATATTGCCACGGTCATAGACTTTTATATATAGGAGGCAGTGATACCATATAATTAAATTTTTACCAAATAAAAGCAAAATAAATTTATATTGTCAAATTCTAGAAGAATCAAGTTATTCAGGAGTTATTTGAATTTTACTTGTAAAATATTTAAATTCAATTTAAAGTTAATCAAATCAAATTCAAAATAATTCAGATAATTTATTAAGTCAACTTTGAATATTATAAAACTGAGTAATAAGGCTTGTAAACTTAATTGAGAAGCTAATTTTATACTTTCAATATTTAAATATATTTAAATTTAATTGAATCTATTTCAAATTAACTTTCGAGTTTTGTTAAGTTGAATTTGAGTACCTTTAATATTTTTCAAATTGAGAGTCAAACCATTAAAAAAACACAACTGAATAACATTGAATTTTCAAATTGAGTGGAGCTGGAGCAGCACATTTTTATTCACTTACCGGTTTTAATTTTCTGTTCAATTTTTATGGTTTCAGACTCAATTTTCCCACCTCTGCAAGCTAACCATTGTACTCTTATTCAGAAGAAAATAATAATAATAATAACTTTAATTGACTTTGTCAAAGTCTTGTAAACTGTTCAGTATCGAGTCTTGACTACGTCGCTCTCCAGTTCATCATATATACTTGAAAAGCGAATGAATGTTAAAGTAAGAAAAAAAAAACAAGGGTAATATAAACAATGAGGGTCTGTTCGATGAAACAGATATTACCACTAATTTTGTTTGGTTTAATTGTATCTCAATCTCATGGAAGTGAGAACCCCAGCTTCAAAATTAAAGCAGTGAATCTTGGAGGTTGGCTAGTAACAGAAGGGTGGATTACACCTTCACTTTTCGATGGCATCCCTAACAAAGATTCGTTGGAATTTGTGTATTATTTTCATTCTTGAACCTTAAATTTGGATTTTATTAGCTTATGGTTTTAATCAAATGTTTAATTATTTTTTCTAGGATGGAACCCAGGTTCAGTTTAAATCAGCAAAAGTAGGGAAGTTTCTTTGCGCTGAATTCGGTGGAGGAAGTATAATAGTTGCTCACCGGACCTCTGCATCAGGCTAGGAAACATTCACAGTAATTAATTTATATTTCCATGTTTATTTTATTAAATTAGAGTCCAGGAAATTAATCGCCAAATGTTTGCATTAATGTATATTGAAGTTGTGGAGGATCAGTGAGAACACTTTCAACTTCAGGGTGTTTAACAAACAATTTGTGGGATTGGATAGGACCAATGTCAATGGAAATTCCAACATCAGAAACATTTGAGATTGTCAGAAAGTTCGGCGATTCTAACCGTGTAAGAATCAAGGCTTTCTAATGGATTCTTCTTGCAGGCGAATTGGCTTTATCTTATAGCGAAGCCATTACCAATTTTTCTCTAAATAATATTAGAGCATTATTATGCGCTGGTGAAAACGGAGGAGCTGGTGACTGCAGATTATGCAGGAGACACCAGATGAGGGGATGATGACCCATCAGTTTTTGTGATTACTATTTCTCAGGGAGAATTTCAAGCGACTAATGGTTATGGTCCGGAATTAGCCCTACAAGTTATGAAGGTAAGAACTGCATAGTTGTCCGAAATTAGCATTGTTAAGCTGCACAAATTTTAACTGAGCATTTAAGAATGTGAAAAACCACTGGAGTGGATGATCAATAATGGTTTACATCAAGCTTTAGATATTTGTTATGTATAGTACTATCCACCTTACTCTTATGCATTAAATAAAGGGTAATATGTTCTGAAACTAAAACAGTATCCATAACAGTAACTCAAAAAATCTGAATTATGGAAATGAAGGATTTATCATAAAACTTACGTGGGAAATACGAAGAGAAAAGCAACACGGAAATATATACATATATTGTGTTTGGTATTATATTTAAAAAAAATGTTTTTCCCAATAAAATTTATATTTTTAATTCTAAAAATTGTTTTTAATAAAACAGATAAATAAATATTTTTTTAAAAAATAATAATTTATTTTTGAAACTCTAAACAAAAATTCCCAACATCACTTAAAACCAATTAGAAATGAGTACGAAGAAAGAGAGATTAGTGGAGTCCAGGGATGAAGGGAAGTGACAGCAGAGCCTTTTTTGCTGGCGTCATTAGTTTTTGTCCTTGCCCTTGCCTTGCCCTGCCCATGTTAGTGGGTAGCAGTCATCATTACTCTCCAACCTAAACAACATCTAGTTGAGGAAATACTTTGTCTCCAAGCAAATTCTTGGCCTTATAAGTTCTTCCTTGATATCTTATTCGTTGGAAATATTAAAAAAATGAGTCTTTCTACAATGCACTGCATGTATTGATAAACCATAATGTTTACAACAATCAGAGCACTTACTCTCAATTACAACCACTAGATCAAATCTACTAAACAAGTTAATTAATTTAAACAATTTAACTTGCAACTTGTTTTACTTATATCTCTTATATATATAATTATTACAATTTTCAAAGTATAATTATATACGAAGAAAACTCTTTTTTCGGTTTGACTATGCAGATAGCTTTTAAAAAGAAAAAAAAAAATGTTATTGTAAAATAAAGTATGGGGCATGGGTAAGAGAGAAACTGTAGAACTATAGAAATCTCAAAGCTTGGAAGCTCCCTACTGGTAACAATATATTATCAACGTCATGTTAAAATTGATAATTTAATAAATATTACAGTAAAGTTAGTTTTTTCTTTCATTTCATTATCAAAATTGATTGTTCTCTTAATAATAATTTTCTTTTTTATATAAGTATTTATCGTTAAAAATCTCTTGAAATTCTTGTGGATCACCTAAACCTAAAGAATCAAAGTTGTTAAAAATTAATGCAAAACAGCTTTATATTTGGCAAATAAGGAAAGATTGTTGGACTTAAAACAATCAAGCAAGGATTATCTCTTGAGCTTTATATAACGATTTTAATCAAAGTGAATTTAATCATCTGGGTTAATGATGCGTAGGAAGCAAAGATAACTAAATTAGGCTGTAGAAAATAAGAAATTAAAATTAATTAAAGTGAATGTATTCATTGATCTAAGTAGTCGTATGTGATGAAAATTACATATATCAAACCTTTAAATAGGTTACAAATCAATATAAAAAAACAATCACAATCTAATCCAAAGCAAAACAAAAGGAATATATATATATATATATATATATTTCATTTATTAGGTTGATAAATTTTTCAAAAATCAGATTATAAATTTATAATAATTCAGACATAAAAAAATTTCCGATAATTAATGCTCATGTTTGAAACACTATAAAATATATTTATTTAATTAGTGCTAAGCATATCATTAATCAATATGTATTCTAATTCTTACTAGATTGTATAGAATTTTACTTCTCTATGTTTCAAATTATTTGCCCATTTTAGAAAAAAGTTTGTCTCAAAATATTGTCCATATTGTGAAAAGAAAACAAAATTTTTTACATTTTTCCCAACTCTACCACTTGCTCTAATTAATATTACTTTACAATTCTCAAACTTAATAAAATTTTCAAACTCGATTTTCAATTTTTGAAAATGATATTATAATAAATTTGTTAAACTATTTATGATTTTCTTAATTTTAGTCCTAAAGCTAAAAGGGACAAACATTTTGAGAGAAAGGGGGCAATAATTAAGATAAAAAATGATAATTAATTCATATTTTTAATCTGAACTTCTCTGTTTTATAATAATTAGCATTTTTTAATATTTATGTCAAATTTGTGATATTATTTAATTCATTTTTTAACATCATTTTAACTCTTTTAAATAACTTACCTTTTGTTTCTATAAATATGGATTTAAAAAAATTAAATTCATACTACAATAATCCGCTTACTGACACAGTTAATAGGAGTTGGTTTCAATTCTAAACATAGAGTTATCAGAGTAGGTATTTTGTTTGTTGTGAATTAAAGTATTTTCAAAATTTGGCTTTATATAATCATTGGGGTTAAACTGATATTGTTATTATTATATCATTTATTAATAAAAACAATAGCATTAATATAGTATAAGTTTGAAAATAAATTCATTTTATGTAAAAAAAGAAAAGTTTGAGAGAGAATCAATTGACGGAAGAGGAAGAAAATGTAGAATAGTAACAATTAATTTTAAGTACCAATTCCAAGGAAATGATAATATGGAATATGATAACAATGGCTCCCACTATATGTGCATCTTACTTAATAATTTAGGTTATAGGTTAACAAATTACCTATAATTTATAAATAATTAAATTTAAAAATATTATTTTAAATTATTATTTTTATGTAAAATTTAACAAAAAATGATATTTAATCAATTTATTGAGCAATGATTAGTATTGAGCATAAATTTTATATTTTTAGAAGGAAAAATATATTTTTAATTTAAAGAAATACACTTCTAATTTTTTAAATAATTAAAAAAACATCTAAAACGTTTTGTATTGATATCGGAAATACAACATACTAAATAGTTGAAATATCTGGACTTTGTATATATTAGTTGATATGAATATAACCTTTGATATAATTAAATTAATCCTTAAAATTTTTATGCAAGTGATTGTGTTATAACGGAACCTTTTTTGGAAGATTTTCGATGTCAGATACCATTTTAAGAACCTTTTAAAAGATCTTGACGATTGAATGCTGTTATAGTTAATTGCCGCAAAAGGGTCAAGTTGCCGGTGGGATTTGCGCGATTTCAAAATCTTTCGTGCTGAGTGTGAGGGGTTCAGTGAAATGCCCTCAATCCCACATCGGTAGATTGGAGGAAGTTCCTGGGCTAGATAAGGGGGAGGTTCCCTTATCCTGTTAGACGCGTTTTAAACCCGTGAAAAGATCCAATAGGACTCCCAAAACGGACAATATCTGACAAATTGACACGTGGCCTGCGTGGCCCCGTGACACTGAGCTGGCCCCATTATATCCCGCAAGTGACATCGCTGAAAGCAGCTTTGGTCCAAATGCTGACAGAATAAGCACTTCACATGCTCTCAACATTTCTTAATTCTAACTTTTCCAAAAAAAAAAAATCCTTAATTCAATTAACGATTAAATTAATGCAGTTTGCAACGCCTAGATTACTGTAAACTAAATTTAATTTATAATTAAGTCTTGAATTTTCTGTTTCTTTTTCTTAGGACATTAATAGAAATCAAATTAGTAACTTTATGACTTATGGTATTCCAATGTAAATTATGTATATCTTGTCGAAGAGAATCTTAGATCAGGATTTTAAAGGATAAAAAAATAACTTATAATTGTTATACAACTGAGAATGGATATGAGATCATTCTTATTATTAATATTTGGTTAGTAAAAAAATAAAGTGTAATAGAAATATGAATCTCCCATCAATAAAAATTATCTATTCTCCTCTTCTTCTTAGAAAATAAATATTGTATTCCCATATAAATTAATTATTCTAATTATTAATTTTATAACTGTGAATAGTTTTGTTATGATTGTTAATTTGGGCACATATATTATTAATGAGGTATTTCAACAACTATAAATTGTAATAAATGCATCTTCAACGGCTATAAATCTCCATATGAGTATAAATACTCCATATTTATAATTGTACGGGATAAGTGAACAATTGATTAAAAGCAAATTACTTCAAATTATTATTGTACATTAATATTTCAGCTTTCGCTTATTTTATCTTTATATATTTTCAAGAGTTCAAATGTTATCAAGTTCTTTGAACTGTTAAATGATTTCTTTTTTACAATCAATAGTGAAAACTAGGTATATTGGATTGATGATTGATATATATATGTAAGAATTTAAATATGAGCATTTGATTAAAACACTTAGGTAACTTATTTAAGCTTGTAAAGATTTCAATATACACCTTGAAATAAATTGTTAGTGAATTGAAACTTTCAATTGAGGTTGGAGAGAGTAGTAGGCTAAGAGGGTCGAACCTCTATAAATCGATTGCATTCTGTCGCTCTTCATTGCTCCAATTTTTTATATTCTTATTTCATTCAAAATTACATGTTCATCCCTCTCTTACTACTTGTGGTATTTCATATAAAATCAAAATAAAATAATATTAATATTACTATTAAATTAATATAAAAATAAATAAAATAATATAATTCACAAATATATCAAAACTAATATTTTCATTCAAAACAATAAATAACTAATAATTAAAACACTCAATAATAATAAATAATTAAGTTAATTAATTTAATAAGTAATAAAAATTAATAAATAAAATAATTTAAATATATAATATTTTAATAGAAAATGATTTAAAATAATATAAATATTATATAAAATGATACAAATACTATATAAAGTAATATTAAAAATAAAATAAAATAAGAAATAAATCAATTTAAAATAATATTAGTATTAAATTTATGATGGAAATGGTTGTTAATTATATTTTTATATCATACTATATATAAAAAAAGCATTCCAAATTATCTAATCAATTAATTATTTTGCTCATTATGGTTGTTGATTTATCTACTATATATAAATTATCTTGTCTATTATTTTTTTACCATGCCTTTTTAATATTTTTTTATTAAATTATTTTTTTCTTTTTCTTTCTTTTTAATATATATTGCTAATGATTTGTTAATATATATTTACCTAGTTTTAATAGAATTAGACTTCTAATTAATGAATTGTTAATGTTATTTACTAACAAATTAAATTATTAAACAAAAAAATTAACATAACTAACTAATACAATCAATTTAGCTTTTTGGTAAATTTGCATGTCCTCTATCGCCATTTTTATATATAGTATGATAAATATAAATCATAATTATTTTTAATTTTTCAATATATTTACTTTTAATAAAAAAAGACGTTATGAAAAATATTTAATTCTAATTATATTAATTTATTTTTTAGTAATGACAAATTAAAAGTGTAATTATCTTAAATAAATACATAATATATATTTAATTCGAGAATCTCTTCTTATTTTAGTTTAGAAAAAATTATATTATCTTATTATTGATATACAAATTAATATATTATATAAACATGACAATTTAACGAAACACATACAAATGAAATTTCATTTTCATTTTCATTGCTCAATAAATAAAATAAACTAAGCAACAAACTAAAATCAATCATTCTCATTCTCATATTCCCACCTTTAAACCAAACAACTCCTAAGTTATTTTGAAATAACAATAAATCCACAATTATTAAATTCAACTATCTAAACTCATCAAATTCTTAATCAATGAAAATGGGATTAAATAAAAAGAAAAGATCAATCTAAATCAAATGTGGAATCTCATCCATATTTCAAACAATGCTCTATGGATTGATTAAATTCTTCAATAGCATATAAGTGGTGATATATGTGCTACATTTTGAAGCAAAATATATCCTTCTTTCCACTGCAATAAAGTTATGTGCTACAATGATATATATATATATATAGTCCTAAAAAGAACCCAACACTTGAAAATGTAAGTTGGAGATCATACTATATTATCTTTTTATCTTGAAATGGAGGGGATAGGCAGATCTTGACCTTTCCACTTCACTGCCCATATATTCTTGTGTTTCCTGTGTAACAACTTTGTTTTTCACCCTAAGATGTTAATTAAATTAATGATTAATTAGTTTAAAATATGATTAATATAGTGAATATTCATGGAATAATTAATTATCCTAAGAGATTGCAGTGTCAAAAAAGGCTTGGTTTGTAATAATTAATTATCACTGGTTTCTTATTTTTCTTTCTGGGGTTATACATTAGCCAAGTGGGCAGACCAGGGGGTCAGCTGGCTGCAGCCCAGCCTCCAAATTTCACCGATAAAGGCAGAGAGTGCAAGCTTTAGGAAAATTACCTCCTAATTTTGTATTTCCTTTTTTCTAATTCATATTTAATTAAGTAATTATATATAATCTTTATTTAATTATATATATATATATTATTAAGTTGCATATATTTAGAAAAAAATTATTATTTATCTTCTAAGGGTTGAAAATTATACGATTTGTCTTTTTTTATTTTATTATATTCTACTAATACATTCTTCTGTTAAATTTTCTAGTAGAAAAATGTTAAATTGTGATGAAATGACAAAAGAAAATAAATTACTATTTGCCTCTTGAAATTTGACATATTATACGTATACATCTACAAATTTGATCTATTATACTTATACTTTTATGATATTTGACATATTGTATTAGTATCTTTCGAGTAAAAAAATATATATTTGTATAATTAACCGTAAATGTCCTAAAATTTGACAAAAAAAAACTATATAGTAAAACAAAGATAGAATATATAAACAAATTGTATAATTTTTAAATATCAAAAAATACCGGTATAATATATCAAATATAAGAGAATAAATATTAATTTTCCCATAAATTTTACTAGTTTGGCTGATTTTGACTGTTCACTGCTTATTAGAATTGCTCGAGTTAAAATTATTGCTGAAAAAATAAAAGCAAGGTGAACCAGAAATTAACTGGGCTGTGTACACAATCAGAATTACATAATTGTAGAATAATAATAAAATAAATGTTGGAAGTACAGCTTTAGACAGATTAAAGATGTGAAGTTATGGCAGTCTATAGGCGCAAAATGTGCTTGTGCTGATGTTTCAATCAAAAGCTTGCCAGTTCATGAATACCACTCGCTCACCAAATGAAATCTTTTTCTCTTTTCCTCGTCCTCTCTCGTAATTAGGGTGTATTTAAAATTACTATTTAATATTTTAAAAGTAAATTTTAAATTTTATTTATTTAGTGAACTATTTATTTAATTTTTTATAAATTATTTTTTCTAAAACTGTTTTTACAAAAATATTTATTTATATGTTTTTATCGAAATAATTTTCAAAATTTCAAAAAAAATTAAAATACAAATTTTTTTTTTTCCAAAAAATTCAATCGCAAACAAGTTTATGGTATTCTTACCCTTCCGTTATATCTATCGTTTAAAATTTTTTCACAAATATTAAGAATATAATTTAATATATATAATTATAAATATATAATAACTATATTATCATCTTTAAAAAAGACAAAATAATTACTAATTTCATTCTAAATTAATTGTCTTTTTTTTTGGTGTTATATATAAATTAAGAAAATATTTAATAGCCTTAGTTATAGGGAAAAAAAAGGAGTTAAATAGGACTAAATTACCCCCTCTATAGATATATACAAAATTGAAAAAAAGTTTAAAATTTTGTAAAACTAATTAATACATATAAGTTTAACACAAGAATAAAATCATAAAATGGGAAAGGAAGAATTAATGTTGCATTGTATATACAAAAATGATAATTATAAAATTAATGTTGCATTGAATTTTTTTTTTATTTATAAAAGAGACAATCAATTTGGAATGGGGAAGTAAAAAATAATTAAGATTTTTATTAATATAGAAGATTTATTCCAAAAACTAAAACAAAAATAAAATTGAAAAAAAAAAGAATTTATTTTTGATTGATATATTTTATTGAAGTGGAATGCATTTTATTTTATTACAAGATAGAACAAGACTGATAAAGTAATTAGCCTACATTTCCTCATCCCTATGCTTCCGTTTGGCTCATCCACACATTTTTCTAATTGATACTTTCTCTGTTTTATTTTAATTGTCACGAAAAGTAAAAATATTATTTAATGATATAATTATAGATATAAAATAATTATATTATTTTTCAAAAAAATTAAAAGTAAAAAAATTATAATTATTCCAATAAAATTTATTTATCTAGAACTAAAATATGTGTAAAATTAGAAAAATAATATATTTTTTATTAATAATATAAAAAGTTAGTTTGAATTAAATAAAGTTATTTTTTTATACGATAAAATAAAACGAAAAGAATACGCCAGATAATTTAACATTTTACATTTATATTGAATGAATTATATTTATGAGAATTCATAGTTTAACAGAAATTTTTAGGTAAAAATCATGGTTCTAAGAGAAATTTTTAGGTAAAAATTTTCTCAAAATCCTAGCATTCTTTTCTCAAATTTTGTTCTTCTTTCTTTTTGTGGTACTCATATTCTTTAAGCACATAGAGGTATTTTTTTTTATTATTGGCCTAAAATACTCTTCTATATATTTTTTAGCTATTTATTTTTTGTGACGTTTGGTTTTGTCTTGTTATGATGTTTTATTTCCGTTGTCTTGTTGCAATATTTTTATGTGTGTAATTCAGATTGACCAATCATATTCAATTCAATAGAAATAATAAATTAAATTATGGTCGTCAGTATACTGCAAAACTGCAATCATATGTATTCTAATCACTATAATATTATCAAATTTGAAGGCTTTGAGTGGAGATATTGTGCTATTAACCTGAATACTATGAATTTTTTTTATTGTTTTATCTTCTATGATTTTTAGTGAATTTATATTTGTTTCTATCGATGTATTGCTATAGTTTGAATCAATAGAGTTATTTTTCTTGTAAAGGAAAAGAAAAAATTTTATATAGATCAGATATATTATATTAATTCAACTATACAATAACATATATTTAATTATTTTATATTTTTTCACATCCATCAATAAAAATAAAACAACAAAATATAGGTTATTCAATGATTGAATTGGTTTATGAATAATATAATAAACTCGATCTATCTCAGGATTTCTACACTTCTAATCACAAGATCTATTGAATGGAAAAAAATAAATGAATAAAATCTTGTTTTGTTGCCGTGGTAATATTTGAGTGACTAATAAAACTTGTTAGATTTTGGGTAAATTATTAAAATACTCCGGAGGTATGGTTGAATAAATTATTTAATTCCCTCATTTTTTGAAATATATTGTAAAGTTTCTAAAATTTGATTTAATACACTAAAAAGATCTTATATTAATTTTGAATAAAATATTATGTTAATTAACTAGAATATTCTATTAATTAACTAAAAAATACCAAATATATTCTTATTTATATTTTGATAAATTTGATATGTAGTTAATTTAAAAAATATAATTATTTTGATATTTTAATAGTAAGTGGATGACAATAAATTTTTTTTGGTATTTTCTAAGATAAAAAAATAATAAATTTAATATTTTGTTTATTTTTAAATGAAAAATAAATAATATATTTCTAAAAATAAAAAAAATTAACTAGTATATTACTGCTGTCACTCCTCAAATTAACTATACTTCCCTTCTGCTTCCCACTCACCAAATACAAACCATGGTATGGTAGAGTAGAACGCATGACGTGGATTTTGTTTTAAAGAAACAAACAGAGAAAAAGAAAGTAATTAAGAGATTATTATATCAACGGCTGAGATTTATTCCTCGGTTTCTGGCTCTTCTTTTATTTTCCCAATCTTCACTTCTCTCCCTTCTCTCTCCCTATTCTTCTCCAAGGATTTTCCCTTTTCTGCAATCAAAGAAGAAACAAGTGATAAAGAAGAAGAATATGTTGCTGAGGAAGAGAGCTCGTCATCCTATGAAAAGAACAACAAGCTTGTCGGAGATCACTTTTGATCTACAAACTAATGGCTGTGAAGCTGATGCTCTGCCGTCTGATTCTCAGAAACAGTTAGATCAGCGGTTCTTGGCCGCAGCCACTGCCACTTTGTCACCAAGAACTCATCGGAGAGCTTCTGTTGATTTCTTGGAGACTGCTCACTTCTTGAAAGCTTGCTCTCTCTGTAAACGCCGGCTCATCCCCGGCCGTGACATCTACATGTACAGGTATATTTATATTTTATAAAATTTCTTCTCGATGCCAATTTCAATTTCTTCATCTTTCAATATATATGAAAATAAAAATAATAATAATCAAAGAATCTTTGATTTTGTGTAGGGGTGATAGTGCTTTCTGCAGTCTAGAGTGCAGGCAGCAACAAATGAACCAAGATGAGAGGAAAGAAAAGTGCCCATTCTTAGCAACCAAGAAAGAAGCTGCAACCTCCGCCGCAGCACCTTAAGTCTCCACGAAAGGGGAGACCGTCGCCGCCTTGTAGGGCCAACAGACACCGGACCACTCGTCACCATCACCAGCCGGGCTACTTAATTATATAAATATATGTCTAAACTGTAAAATTATAAGCGTTTTCTAGGTAAAGCGAAGTTTTGAAAGCTTTTATTTTATGGGATCCACGAACTTACACAAAATCAGCAGCACCACCAACAACAATTCGATTCTGTACCACTTTCCTTCCTGCTGTTTTTTCTTTTTCAGATTTTCTTGCTAGAAAAGGAAGAAAAGTTTGCAAAGTCACAAGATTTCTGATCTCAATCCTCATACTGATGATTAATGAAATTAAATTGATGGGTTTGTTTTTTGGGTAGAGGATGAATGCCGGGATAGTATTGATTGTGAAGAAGATTCCCATCATTTTCTTATATATGTGTACCACAGCACAACTCCATCTCCATGAGCTGCATCTATCTTTCGTTTTTCTGTGCAAATGCATGAGCGTTGAGATGACTACACATAGAAATAATTAACCACCAAAAAAGAATAAGGACTCCATAATTGCTCTTTTATTTTATCATGATTTTTGAGTCATTCTCCTAGTGTTATTTCATTTTAAATTTCAATTAAAAAAATAAAATAATTGAACTACAAATTCCATACGTCTATGTCTACTAGAAAACTCATAACCATTCATTTTTTTTTTCTTCTTTCTTTCTTTCTTTTTGCATTTATTTCAGATGAATTACATGTAAAATTCACAAATAAAATGAAAATGCAGAAAATAAATCATGCAAATTTTAGATTTTTCATAATATTTTTAGGTTAAGTTAATTTTTTTAGAATTTCTTATATTTGTAAAAGAAATTAGGTAAAATGAGAAGGGGAATTAATGGCAATAATTTAGAAGATGGTTTGATATGAAGAGGATTGGATTTGTGGTAAAAATGAAAGGTAATGTTAATTATAGGGGAATCTGTGGCCTAGTCAGCTTTGCATGAAGTGGGTCCCTTCTTGCACAATAAAATATAAATGGAAATTGAATATAAATATAAATATAAATGGAAGAAAAACAATATATATATATATATATATAAATGGAAAGAAATTGAAAAATTAAAATAAAATAAGAGTAATTTTCAAAACTTTTTCTTTCGAGTATTATAAAATATTTATATTTTATTTATTTATCCACTTATTTTACTTAATTTACATTAAACATATAAATATTTTATACTAATAAATACAAATTATAACAAAAATAGTTGGACACATATCATTTCTCATAAAATAAATGGGAAAGAGATTCATTCATATGGAGGTGGGGAATGGAGAAGAGCCATTTATCGATTCTGAGGGGAGCCAAATTGGGGACCACAAATAAATGAATGCAAAAGACCCCACGGCTTTTGTCCACTGACCCACCAATTTGGAATCCATAATTATACTTTTTTTTTCCCATCCCAATAGTATTACTTGCGAAAATAAAAATTATTTTTAATTTCGATTTACTTTATATTTTGATTTTTAAAAATAAATTTTATTAGAGTAATTATAATTATTACTGTTTTTAATTTTTTTAAAGGTGAATAGTATAATTATGTAAATTAAATAATATTTTTATTTTTTATAAAAAACTTAAACAGGATTGCTGAAGTGGAACGAATAAAGTAATATTTATGAATTATTAATCTTAAGTCTTAACTCTAATCATGCAATTAGTGAATATAATTAACATCATGTGATTAAGCACTTCCCTGTTATTCTCACAATTTTTTTTTTAAATTGTTATTCTCACATATTTCTACTTTCTTCCTGTTTCCTACCTAGTTGTTTCTTACTAGTCTATGTCTACGTATATGTGTGCTTTCATTTCAAGCTGGGTCTTGTTCATTATTTGAAGCTTGGTTTTAATTACAGGTGTTTATGATTCGGTTCGGTAGGTTTAGATTAAAAATTTATAACCAAACCAATAATATCGATTTTTAAATATTTTAATCTTTAACCAAACCACGTACTTCTAAAAATAATCAAATCAATACTATTTTGATCTAGTTTGGATGATCAGTTTAGTTAGTTTAATAAATAAAATAAAAATATCATACGAATTCAGTAAAAATTAACTTAAAACCAAAAATAAAAATAATTACGTGAAAATCATAAAAATATAAAAACTTAGCACACTATTTTAACTTTTAGAAATTCAAAATATAATTTATAAATTAATAAAGTAAATTTTTTTTTCTCAATAATGGTGTTTCAATACATTCATCAAAAGTAATATTTGATTCTACTAATTCTGCAAGTAGAAGAATAATTAAACTTTATATATATATATATATTATTTGTTCAATTTGGTTTTATTGAATTTATATTTTCATAATCCAAAACCAAACCAAAAATCATTTTATAAGAATTTTAAACCCACAATCATCCATAAAACTATATAAACCATAATTTTCGATTTGAATTGAATTGGATTAATTTGATTTGATCAGTTTAGTTAATTTTTGTGCAATCCTAGTTTTAATCATTATTTCTTTCTCTCATTTCACATGATGAATTCAAATGATTTTTGAGTTTAAGTTAATTTCAAATTGAATTGAATTTTTTTCACATGAATTCAATACGAATAAGAAACTACCAAATTTATCAATGTTTCACAATGTTAAGAAATAATAGTTGATAACAGTCTATAAGCCAGCCAAATATGATTTTTGAGTTAAATTTTTAAAATTTAAATATTTTTTCATTATAATAATTTTTTCTAATTTAGTTAAAATTTAATATAAGTCAGTTCAATAAAATCAATTCGAAAAATTATATTATTGGAAAAATAAAAAAGGGGAAAACTTTCAATCCTCTTAAAATTCAAGGCACGGAAAAAAAAACGCAGATGTACGACTGTTTAATAAATTAATTATAGGTTTTAAGATTTGGAAACTTAATAGTAAAAAGGTTTTCCAAATTTGAAAGAAAAGATAAAAAAAAATTTTAAGTCATCACCAGAACTGGAACTAGGGAAATTCGAATCCTCAATACAAATAACTCATACAACGGATTAGCAATCCGACACTTTAATCCACCCAACCATCATCTCCCGATTAAAAAGAGATAATTACTATGTTACATTACACAACAAGGCTTGAAAAAAAAAAAGCATATATATATATATATATATATATATATATTTTGATGCTTATGTGTTGGAAGTGGAACTTTTGGCAAACATCTAATGTATAATGGGATGTAGGGATCACAATTTTAGTCCGATCCGCGGTGTTCCGTTCCGAACATGGTGGATTTTTTTAATATTTTATGTTTTGCCCTGACTCTGAATTTTTTTGTATTGGGAACGGTATATACATTTTTCGTCCTGATCTTTACCCCGATAATTTTATTTATAATTATATTATATATATATAATATTATATATTTTTTAACATAATTAATAAATTTAAAAATAATAAAATAAGAATATAATATTTATTTAAAGTAAAAAAATTTATTTAAAAAATTATATAATTAACTAATTGATTAAAATAATAAAAATTAAAATAATATTAAATATAAAAAATATATAATATAAATTAGGAATCGAATTGGATCGGATCGAAAATCTACATCTCCATCGGATGAGAGGATGAAAACTAAAAAAATTTTCCCATAAAGGCGGGGATGGGGCAAGGTTCCTTCCCGAACCCACTCCTAATGGAATGGCATAATTCTTTGATTTGCTTTTCTATAGAATCCCTTTAATTTATTCTTACTTTTCAACGTACTCATAGATTAGTCATATGGAGTTATGAACAAATTATATATTTCTACGCTTTTATATATGCTTCCTTTTCTTCTTCTTTTTTTAAAAGAAAAATACTTATACCGATTCAAACTAAATATATATAGATTGAAATATAATTACAAATCTGCTAAAAATAATAGAAATTGAAACAGTAAAAATATTTCACAACACCCAGGTTACTATAAATTAGCTTATGCCTATAAATTTGATAAAATTATAGTGACTAGAATATATATAATTCAAGTTCTGCAAAATTATAATATATCTATTAGATTAAATATGATTTGTCTGTCTGAATTGGCAATAAAAAAAATAAAACGCCGCAACAAAATGACAAAAAACAAATCGTATCAAGATAACGGAAAACCAAATATTGCAATAAGACGAAATCACAAAAGACAAAACAAACAAAAAAAAATTTAGATTTATGTGGAATTGAATAACCACTTATTTTATAAATAAATTGATAAAAAAAAGTATAAATAGGTGATTTCAAGTCAAGAATGACCAAAAATGACTTATTCTTATTTAACGAAGATGGATAGCTAGAAAAATTAATCAAAGAAATTGAGAGAAAAATTAAAATCCAAGTGATATATAATAGTTATAAGAAAAAATTACTATTTACCTCATGTAATTTGATATAATACATTAGTACTCCTGAAGTTTGTCTCATATAATTTGACATAATACATTGAGATTTGAAAAAAAAATATAATACACTAATAAAAAAATATTCTCTTTTACTCGAAAGTATTAGTCTAATAAATCAAATTTGTAATGAGTATTAGTGCAATATGTTAAGAATTTATGAGGTAAATAACATAATTTTTAAAGTTCAAGGGATATCAGTTTATTATGTCAAACTGTATATAGCAAATCTTATATTTTTCAAATATCAAGAAAGTATTAATTTATTATATCAAATTACATAAGATAAATAATAAATTTGTCTTGTTATAAAATATAATAATTTTTACATAATTAATGTGATTTAATAAATATAATTATTGCTTTTGCTGGTGAAGTTCTACATTTTAGGTTTTAGCTATATATCAATCATAATTTTCATTTAGTAAAAAAGATAATTTTGTTATGCATATTTCAATACTACTCATTAAAATTATTATAAGATTATTACTTACATAAGGATTTATAGTATTATTAAAAATTTAAGAACTAATGAATTAAAAAAAGAACTAATGAATTAAACTAAAATTTGCAAGGTATTCTGTAATCATCTAGCCTCTTATTTTTTCCAACAGTTTTCTCGATAATATAAAAAAAAAATGTGGCTTGTTACCTGCCGAGTATTGGGAAACAATTGCCATAATAATTGGCCAGAGCCCTTCTACCCAAAATAATAATAATAATAATAATAATAAATAAATAAATATATGATTCATTAATTTCTTGCATCAAGTAGTACTCAAAATGTTTATATTAAAGAAAACTCCACTTGGGCAAGTGGACATGTGTCTGCATCAGTTGGAATTAATTTATTATGGTCTTAGCTTTCAATTAAAAAGAGAAACAATAATCATAATTTAAAAAAAAAAAGAATTTATACATATTTGAATGGATTCCTAATAATTAACATATATGGGTCTTCTGCAACCAACACAACACGAACTTGATTTCCCAGCCTACTACCCCTTTTTGTTAATTACCCTCAATGCTTTTGCTCATATATATATGATCTTATTAGTCACTAACAAATAAGAAAATAAATTAATTATCCAAGTTTTTTTAAGAGAATAATTTTCTAGATTCTCCATTATTAATATTTTATTCTAACAATATACTTTTCCTATTAATTTACCCCGCATTGAATAGTAATAATAATAATAATAATAATAATAGAATTGTTTTTTTATTATTTATTGAAATAGTTAACTGTATTGTTTCAACATAAATGTTTCACAAACCACAAACTATATATTAAAATTAATTTAATCATTTGTTAATTAATACTTCATCGGTTTCATAATAATTGTCGTTTTAAAAAATCTAAAATTCCATTCATTTATCACTTTTATATTATTAATAAAAATTAAATATTTTTTCTTCAAATTTGTCTTTATATTCATTAATTCAAAGTTATTAATATTATGTTGATTTTAAAATCAATGATAGCTTAGTTTTTACAACTCATTTTTTTCTAAATTTAAGAGTAGTTAACAACTTTTTAATTCTTATGAAATTAATAAAAGCGACAGTTAATATGAAATGGAAAGAATATTATGAAATTTCCTAAATATTCTTTTATGAGATATCTTAAATCCTTGACTCCAAGCTTGAATAAAAAAAGTTTATTTATTTCATTTGTTTTTTTTTCATGTTTTAAGAGATTAGTTTCCACGTATTGGATAAATTAAACTCTAATTTGACACCTTAAGCCAAAATAAACATAAATAATTCTTAATCTTAAATTCAAACATCAATATTGGAGTCAAGGATGTTTAATTTAACATATATATATATATATATATATATATATATATATATATATATATATATTAGAATTAGGTGAACTAGAATTTGATGGGTTGATGTCAAAAATACTCAAAACCCTTAATTCTATTGTTTGAACTTAAATAAAATTTAATTAAGTTATGATCAAATTTGCAGATCAGAACCAGTTAGATTATTAGGTTTCAAATTCTCTAAGAAAAAGACAATAAAGATTTTGTTTAAAACATCTACCATCATGTCATTCTATGAGACATTTATAAATAAATAGGCTCCAGTTCCACTATTGAAAATCGAAAGTTACAAAATAAATTGAAATCTAATTTTAAATTGTAATTAAGTAATATGTGTTATTAAGTAATATGTGTTATAAAAAAAAAGAAAAAGAATCCCATAAATCAAAAAATTGAAGTAAGCATTCTCGTGTCGTTACTGCCTAGCCAAACAAATTTGGTGAAGAAGGCTGATGTCATGAGTGTTGATGGTCTGATTGGGTCCCGCAAGTCGCCACCATTTATAACTACACCTAAGCACGCTTGGTGGGACTCAAATTTGCAATGTTTGTCGTCAATTTCAACCATTAATTTTCATTTTTCCCTTGAAAAAGGGAATTATTTAACTAAAAAGGTTGTTTTCGGGTTCCTACTTATTTGGGTGTTTGGTACAAATTTGTTATGAAATATTATTTTGAATTTTGGATGTTTATAATTTTTTAATTCTATAATCTTCTATATATAGATTAATTATTAATTTTTATCGTAATTTATTTATATAATTAAATTTGTAATTCATAAATCTTGAATGTCTATTTGTAAGTTTATAAATAGAGATTTAGATAATAAACAATTTACATGTGAAAATATTATTTCAATTCTCTATTCTCTTTTTCATTTGTCTTCTTATTTTATTATTTATTTTTTAGTTACTTATATTTATATTTATATTTATGATTAGTTAATATATATGTATGTATTTGTTTATTTAATTAATATTTGATTATTTGTTTTGTCATAATGTTAATTATAAAACTTGTAAGAGTTTAAGATTTATGATATTAGGAAAAATAAATCATATTTGTCATGAAAATTGGATACTAAATTTTACCTATGTGCGAATAGTTTTCGTAATACTAATAAAGAAGGAATTCAAGAATTTAATCAAGATAAGGCTAAGATCTAGATTTTCTTTCATCAACATCTTAATGAAAGATTAAAATATGATTATATCATAGTAAAAGGTCATTAGATATGTGCTTGAAGTACAACCAAAATATTTGAAATAATTTAAATATTTTGTTAATTGAATATGTACCGGAAGTATATCAAAATTTAGTTGATTTATATCAAAACTCCCTGAAAGATAAAATAAAGTATGTATTAAAAAAATTTGTATATACCAAGATGATAACTTGTTTTTGATTAATTGAGCAAGACGCATTTGAATATTGCATTTTTTTTAAATAAGATAATAAGAAGATTGATCCATGAAAATGCCAAAAAATAAATAAATAAAGCATCCATATGATGAAAGAATATTTATGATAAAATTTTTATTTATTTGTGCTTAAATATAATATTTTAATTTATTTGATTATATTATTTTAAAATTATTATCTTTTTAAATTTGTGTGATCAATTAGTATATTATATTATTTTATAAATATTTAATGCAATTTTTTTTTTAAGAATATAAATTTTTCTAACTTATCGAGAAATTTCAAGAACAATGAGGAAGAAATATGTTTAGCAGATAGTGCAATAATACATACTATATTGAGAAATAGAAAATATTTTTCTTATTTGACTATGATGAAAGCAAATGTTAATACAATATCAGGTTCTACAGACTTGATAGAAGGCTCTGAGAGAGTTCATTTCCTCTTTTGTAAGGGAACAAAATTCATGATTGTTAATACGTTATTATCAACTAAATCAAAGAGAAATCTGCTAAGTTTTAAAGACATATGTCATAACAAGTACCATATTAAAACTTGTAATCAAAACAGTGTAAAACATCTTTATATTACATTAATAATCTCAAATTAAAAACAAATTTTGGAAAGATTACCCGTGTTATCTTTTGGTTTGTACTATACCAAAATTAATGCAATTGATGCACATGCAGTAACAAACCAGAAGTTTATTGATATAAATATTTTTATTATTTGGCATGACCGATTGGGTCATTCCGGATCAATTATGATGCGTAAAATAATTGAGAATACAAATGGGCATTCTTTAAAGAACCAGAAAATTTTTTAATTTTATAAATTCTCATGTGTTATTTGTTCTTAAGGCAAATTGATTATTCGACCTTCATTAGCAAAAATCGGATTAGAATCTCCTGCATTTCTGGAAAAAATTCAAGGTGATATATATGGGCCCATTAATCTACCATGTGGACCATTTAAATATTTTGTAGTAATGATAGATGCATCTACACGGTGGTCACATGTGTACTTATTATCAACTCACAACCTGACGTTTGCGAGATTATTTTCACAAATAATTAAATTATGTGTACAATTTCTAGATTATTAAATCAAGTCTATACGTCTTAATAATGCAGGTGAATTTATATCTCAAACTTTTATTGATTATTGTATGTTAGTTGAGATAACTGTTGAAAAGCTAGTTGCTTATGTTCATACACAAAATGGTATTGCAGAATCATTTATTAAACATTTCCAATTAATAGCAAGATCATTACTCATGAGAACAAAACTCCTCATCGTAACTTGGGGACATGCTATTTTGTATACAGCAGCACTGATACACGTTAGGCTAACATTATATCATAAGTTTCCCCCCTTACAGTTGGCTTATGGTCATGAGCCAAATATTTTTCATTTAAGAATTTTTGGATGTATAGTTTATATTCATATTGCTCCACCACAGCGCACTAAAATGGGATATCAAAGAATGTTGGAAATATATATTGGATATGAATTTCCTTCTATTGTTAAGTATCTTGAACCGTTGACTGGTAATTTATGTACAACACGGTATGCAAATTATCATTTTAATGAGACAAATTTCCCAATATTAGAGGAAAAAACAAAGCAGCTGGATTACGAAATTATGTGGAATGCATTATCTTTAATACATCTAAATCCTTGTACTAATCAATGTGGGCAAAAAGTACAACGAATAATATATTTATAAAATTTAGCAAATCAATTGTCTGATGCATTTACTGACCTTAAAAGAGTGACTAAATCACATGTACCAGTTGTAAATGTTCCTACTCAAATTGATGTCTCTGTAAGACAACTTGCTACAGTTAATGAATTTAAAGCACGCCTAAAGTGTGGTAGACCAATTAGTTCCAAGATAAAATTGTTAGAAAAAGGAAATGAGCTAGTCAACAAGATGACATAATTGAGGAGGCAGAAACTCCTGAAAAGTGTAATGACGTAACAACAAATAAATCTCCAGAAGGGATTTAGGTACTCAAAAATGATAATAATGAAAAGATCTCAATAAGTTATGTTGTTATAAGAAAAAGATGAAACCGAAAGAAAATAGTCGTTGACGACATCTTTGCTTATAATGTAGCAATTGATATTATGGTGGAAAATGATGATTTAGAGCAAAAAACAATTGAAGAATATCAAATAGAAGTGATTGACCAAAATGGAAAGATACAATACAGGCTGAATTAAATTCACTTAATAAATGTGAAGTTTTCAGGCCAATAGTTAAAATACTTGAAGGTGTAAAATCCGTCGAATACAAATGGTTATTTGTACAAAACCGAAGTGAAAATAATGAAATTGTAAGATATGAAGCAAGAATTATAGCACAATAATTTTTACGAAGGCCTGATATTGATTATGAACAAACATATTCTCTTGTGGTGGATGCAATAATTTTTCGATACCTTATAAGTCTTGCAGTACATGAAAGAGTTGATATACGTCTTATAGATGTTACAGCCTATTTATATGATAATTTTGATAGTGATATTTATATAAAATTCCCTGAAGGATTTAAAATGCTTAAATTACAAAATACAAAATCCTAATATGTTTATTCTATTAAGTTACAAAGATCATTATATAGTATAAAATAATCAGGACGAATGTGGCACAATCATCTGAATAAGTACTTGTTGAAAGAAGGATAAAAAAATGAATCTATCTGCCCATGTGTCTTCATAAAGAAATCAAAAAATGGATTTGTTATTATTACTGTATATATTGATGATTTAAATATTATTAGAATTTCTGAAAAACATTTAATTGATGATATCTTATTGCATTAGTCAGTTTACATAAAAAAAGTTCTTAAAAGATTTTATATGGATAAAACACATCCATTGAGTACACCAGTGATTGTGAGATCACTTGATACGAAAAAGATTATTTTTGACCTCGAGATGATGGAGAAGAAATTTTTAGTCCTAAAGTAATATATCTTAGTACAATTGGTACATTACTATATCTTTATAATACTGCACCACCTGATATAATATTTTCGGTAAATTTATTGGCAATATATAGTTCTTCTCCAATACAAAGATATTAGAATGGAGTTAAACATGTTTTTCGTTATCTTCGAGGAACAAATGATTTGAAATTATTTTATTCAAATAAATATGTATCAAAACTAATTGGTTATGTTGATACATAATTTTTATTTGACCCACATAAAGCTTGATTCCAAATATGTTATATTTTTGAGTGATGAAATTGCTATTTTATGGTGATCAACAAAACAAATTTTGATTGTCATATCTTTAAATTATGCTGAATTAATTACAATTCACGAAACAAGTCGAGAATGTATATGGTTGACGCAAATGACACAACACATTCGAGAAATAAGCGGTTTATCTGTTAGCGAAAGAACTTCTATAGTGTTATATGAAGATAATGCAACATGTATAGCATAATTAAAAGGAAGTTACATTAGAGGAGATTAGACAAAACATATTTCTCATAAGTTCTTTTTTATGCATGATCTTGATAAAAGTAGACAAATCAATGCTTTTGGGGGCATCTCCAACAGTCTTTATTTGATATATTTATTTACAAAAGTATTGGGTACTACAACATTTAAAAGGTTGGTGAAAGATATTAGAATGCGTCAACTTAAAAACTTAAAGTGATATTTTTATGAGAGGGAGAAAATATGCGTTGTACTCTTTTTCTTGACTAAAGTTTTGTCTCATTGGGTTTTCCTAGCAATGTTTTTAACGAGACATCTTTATATGTGTATTATACAAAAAATATATTCTTTTTTCTTCGCTAGGTTTTTTTTTCCTATAGAGTTTTTTCCTAATAAGGTTTTAATGAGACATATTCTTATTAATAAATATCCAAGGTGGAGTGCTATGAAATATTATTTTGAAATTTGAATTTTGGATGTCCATAATTCCATAATTCTATAACCTCCATGTAGATTAATTGTTAACTTTTATTGTAATTTATTTACACAATTAAACTTGTAACTCAAAACTCTTGAATGCATACTTGTAGGCATTTAAATAGAGGTTTGGAAAATGAACAATTTACATGTAAAGATATTATTCCAATTCTCTATTTTCTTCTTTATTTGTCTTCTTACTTTGACATTCATTTTTTAGTTACTTATATTTATGTTTATAACAAAATTGAATTAGTTAGAGCATTTTTAATAATATCTTTTATTTTTTAAAAAATTTTTTTTAGTAGGATAAAGAGTATTTTAAGGTATTTTTAAATATGGAAAGTAAAATTTTTTTTATAAGTTCAATAAATTCTTTATATTTTTACTTTATATTTTATTTTATCCCTTCTAAATTAATATTTATTAAAAAAAATAAATTATTTTTATTATAAAAAGAGAGAAAAGTAATACATCAATAAAAAGATAGAACATGTATAGAAAATTAGTATGCTTTAAATGATATGTAAAATAGAAAGTGAAATTTGGCTCAATAGATGTAAAAAGTAAAACTCATTCTTTTTCTGAATTTTAAAAATAGAGTATATTAGATATCATTTTTTATTAATTCACTCTTTAAAATAAAGAAGATAACTCAAATAAAGAGCATATTCGGAATGCTTTTGGAGCATCTCCAACTGTTTTTATTTTAAAGAGTATCTTTAATAGAATAAAAAGTATTTTAAATTATTTTGAAATATAAATAGTAAATTTTTTTTACAAATCCAATGGACTATATATATTTTACCCTTTATTTTATTTTATTTTATCTCATATAAATTAATATTTATCAAAAGAAAAAACTAAATAATTTTTATTATGAGAACAAAAGTATTTTAAAAAAAGACACTAATAAAAAAAAGAACATACATAAAAAATTAAGATATATTAATTACAATTAAAATAGCTCTTAAAATATAAAGAATTAAACTCATTATTTTAAAGATAAAAAGTTCATTAGAAATATTTTTTTATAAAAAAACTCTTTAAAATAAATCATTAAAAATGCTCTTACTTTCTAAGAGCTTTGCAATTTTAAAGAGCTATTTCTTCCAATCCCCACATCACACTTAGTACCTTTCAAATTGCATCAACCATTACCCAAAGGAGTGAATAGAAATTCCTCACCTAAGTAAATATTATATTTATTTCAAATTTAAACTCTGAGTATAGAATATTTTTAAAATTTAAGAAGGAACACTTTACACTTAAATATGGATGTACTTGAAGCAAATCCAAATTAGTTTATAGCCACTGATTATATTATACTAATTGTTGTGACAAAAAAAAAATTGCATCAAACGATTTTCCATGACATAATCATTCTACCTACTTAAATGTAAAAACATCATTTCCTCGTTCCAAATTTAACTCGTTTTTAATACTTCATCCGTTACATTTTAACTATTGTTTTAAAAAAAAATTAAAATTCTATTTATTTGTCTCTTTTATATAATTAATAAAATTTAAATTTTATTTTTTCAATTTCGCCCTTAATATTAAGTAGGATTTCAAAAATCATTCATTTTAGGCTTAGACTAAACAACTATTCACCTTCTTATTCTTTTTTTTCTCAACAATTTTTAAGTATTTCAAAATTAAAAGCAATTTAGTTTTAATCACTCATTTTTCTCTTAGATTTAAGACTAATTAATAACTTTTTATTTATAGTAAAATTACATAAAGTGACAATTAAAAAAAAATGAAGGGAGTAGCTAGCTTTATGGAAGAATTATGAAAATTATTATGAAAAGTATTTACATCAAGGAAGAGAGCAGCTCTGTTTTGTTCAGAGTTCACCATGGGAATCTTTAAAAATGAGTATAAGGCAGCTACATGAAGAATTGTGAAAATTATTAACTCGAATATTATAAATTCAATGCCTCATTCTCGGAAGAGCAAACACTCTTATCACTTAAGGTTATCATTATTCTATTTTATTTTTCTTTTTTATTTATTTTTTAAAATTGTATCTTAATTTAAAAATGTAATAATTCAATCTTAAACCTATTTTAATATCACTAAATTAAAATATATTATAAAACCTATGTATAAAATAGACCAAACTATTCAAGCAGAGCTTAATATTCTATAACTTGAAGTGAGGCTTAGCTCCGCTCTGGCCAAGGGGATGGCTCAGTATTATAGTCCATGTTAGAATCTCAACTAACCTGCTTAAAAATTTAATTTCATTTATTTCAATAAAAAATGAAAAAATAAAAAATGAAACAACAATTCTATTTGATTAAGAGTTCTACATTAAATGAAAGATTGATTAATGATCTGTAAGCAACTGATTGCAGATATCCCAGAATCAGTGAAAAGATTAGGATATCGGTTAACAAATTTCCCTACTCGATTGGGAGGTTTAAATCCATAAATAACAGAAAGATCCTAAGAGAAATTCCAGAAAGAATTAAACAACAATCCACTGATTTTCAAATATATATATATAAATTGAATAGTGCGGAAACCCCAAAGGCAAAATATACATTTGCATTTCTTTGAAAGATCAAACAAAAAGATGAAGTTGGTGTTTTTGTTTTTGATATTGGCCACAATGGCAATGGCAGGCCCGTGTGCTGCAGTTGATGGCAAGAAGGCACCAACTCCACCGTCAGCAGTAGATTGTTCCAGCGTTATATATGATATGGTGGACTGCATAACTTACCTGAGTGTAGGTAGCAGTCAGAGCAAGGTGGATAAGGCTTGCTGCCAAGGTCTTAAATCTGTGATCAGCGTTGATCCCAGTTGCTTATGTGTTGGATTACAGAGCAGTGCTGAAATGGGCATTGATCTCAATTTCACTAGGGCTCTTAACTTGCCTGCTGCTTGTGGTATGCCTACGCCTCCTGAAGTTGCCAAGTGCTGTGAGTACTTTTTCTCTTCTTGTTAATTAGTTTTAGATTTGTTTTGCATGTTAAAATTATATTCTTTCTGATGTATAATTGTTTTGTATATATATATGTGCAGCCCTTTCTCCTTCTCCTTCTCCTTCTCCTTCAGCTCCGCCTCCTAAAACTACTGATCCACCGCAAGTTCCTCCATCTTCTTCTCCTTCAGCTCCTCCTCCTTCAACTATAGCTCCACCCCCTTCACATACTCCTCCATCTTCTTCTCCATCAGCTACCCCTCCTTCGAGTTCAGAACCAGGTACGTACACATTGTTATTATTATTTATAGGGTTCTTGAGATTGATTAATTAGATTAAAATAATAATTTTGGTTGAATAATGATGCATGCAGCGAGTCCAGTGAGCCCACCTGCTGGGTCATCTTCTTCACCTCCAACAGAGATGCCACCAGCACCCTCAGAAACCCCATCGAAGCCAAAAGTGGCAGCACCAGCGCCAGCATCCACAGGAGGAGCATCCTCTATTTCCATGTCCATTTTCATGCTTATTAGCATGATCGTTGTTTCTTTCTCCTTTGTCTAGTTTGTTAGCTAGAATGTTTCCCTTAGTTTTTTCTTATTGTCTATAAAAGCCCGTAGTAGGCTGTGATTTAATTTCTTGATTTCCAGTGGATTCATTTCAATTCCCATTTTTTATTTGATTCCTATACTCATAAATTATTTCTTCATTTTCAACCAATTAATTCATTATTTTTAATTCAATGGATCAATCCATTATTTTTAAAAAAAATACTATTTGTCCCAATTTATCCTAACTAGCATAAAATACTTGTACTAATAAAAAGTATTGGAAGAAATATCATTTCTCTAATTCGTTTGATTCCAATCACAATGGATAAAATGAAAATCCAAAACTTACGCTGGAACGTGGCCCAATTTCAGAAGTATAGGAGATGAAATTACAAGAAAATTGTCTTTTTGGATGAACATGTGGACGAAACTTAGGCTGGTAACAATCAAAAAGTATATAATGGTCTATGCCTGTGATACTGCTAACTATTTACCAATACAAAATTTGCCAAAAATGTTGGACAGAACCTCTTCTGAGATGTCTTCTCCACTTACCTGCCCAAGGGCTAATGCAGCATCCCTCAAATCAATTGTCCAGAAGTCCAGAGGCATTTCATCCTCAATTGATGATTTTAATCGCGCAAGTGCCTCCTTGGTTCGCATAAGCTGCTCACATTGTCTCTGTAAATCACCATTAAATTTTACACAAATCAATCATGATGCACGTTACTAGATAAAATTCAGTGGACTCATTATATATTATTGAACTTCTTGACCTTCCATTTGCAATGGCTACAAATGATGGTTGTGCCATAATTGTTTTGGGATCACAACTGAAAGGATAAGAAGCAACAACCAGAAAAGAACAGACAGGGTAAAAGTGAAAAACTCAATTCACGAGTTGCTAAACCTGGTTCACCGTCCATTTTCGTCCCCCTGTAGGCATCCTGTTCAGACCCACAATCTCTGAAATTGCCATCTCCAAATTTTGGATTCCTTCACCAGTAACGGCACACGTAAAGACATGCTTACTAAAATAATGGCTGTATCTATCAACCCAATTCATGCTTAAAGATGAAGTGGTGTCTATCTTGTTAATTACAAGGACCATCGGTGTTGAAGATCCAACTGATTGCTGAGATTACCAAGAAACAAACTTGTTACTAGGCCAACAAGTACAATTGATCAGCTGCGCAACAGACAGGTAAATTCCATCTCAAGCCATCTATGCAAAAAAGTTACATTTACCTTATTAGATTCAATCCTACTCAGAAGTTCAGCATCTTCTGAAGTCCATCCATCAAAAGCACTTATTGTCATGATTATAACATCAGCACCCATAGCCACTGCTTCTGATCTTTCTACTCCTGTACAGAAGATGGCAACAAAAATCTCTTGCTCATTGATTCATATAAGCACAACTTAGGCAAAGTTTTATTTCTCTATCTTCCGCAAACTATTATTTTTATTCCATAAAAAATATCAAAACAAAAGGAAAATTAAAAAATTAGATGAGGCAAACCTTTAAGGTTTGTCTGAAATTTTCAAACAATCAGATCAATTTATAATGCTTTATAGAGCATTTGACGACAAATGTAACATCATCCATAGATCATCATAACCATTCATAAGTTTGTTAAGAAGTTATACCAATCTTCTCAACAATGTCATCAGTCACCCTGATGCCTGCAGTATCAAGAAGGGTCACAGGGATACCACAAACAGTAATGCTAGCTTCCACAACATCTCGGGTAGTTCCAGCAATATCTGTAACTATTGCCCTCTCACTCTGCACGCTAAACAAAAACATAACATTCAATGTTGACCTGTTGGTATTTAAGGAGGAAAACATCGTAATACAGAAAGGACCATGACTATATTAAGCCATAAAAGTTTGTATTTGAATTTCCAATTTTTGTTTTGCTTACAATGTCTGGTTTCAAACTAGTTGTCTGCCTGTATATTGCTTAGGTAATTACAGTTACATAGCTTTCTAAGAACATGAGCTATGAAATGAAATTTCTTGTGTGAAACATAAGAAATATATAAATTTAATTCATTATAATGGTTTGTTGCTTTGATTTTGTTGGATCACGGCCCAACCAGGTAGAAAATGTCATACAAACTAACAAAATCTGCAACATAAAAGGTCTCACACCACACCAATGTAGACTCAACCAGATAGGAGAAGATGTCGTACAATCCGAAAAAAGGCAAACAAGACATACCGACAACAAATGTAACTCAATAAAAGCGACCCAAAAAATTACACAGTCTGCTCTTAATGGCAGAAAAACAAAATAGATCACTCATGGTGACCCAACTATAACAAAAAGACGATCACTTAGGCATAACTCTTGGTTCGATTTCCAAATAGAGTTCCATTGAAACTCATAGCTCTGATAACATGTAAAGAAACAAAAATGGAGGGAAATCGATAATTTCATTGATATTAGAAAGTCATATTCATACAACTCTATGAATATAAAATAGGAAACAAATATATAAAGAATAGGAAACAATACAAACTAGAAAATAAATCTTTACTTATCCCTAATTACATAAATCAAGATAATTAAGAATATTATTCAAATATCTCATAATATATCACAACGGAAAGTATAGAATAATTGGTCACATGAATTTATAAAACAAAAAATTTTGAAGTTACTACTGGGATGAGAGGCAATGAAATTAAAGAAATGTGATATTTGGATGGAGGGAAATCGATAATTTCATTGATATTAGAAAGTCATATACATACAACTCTATGAATATAAAATAGGAAACAAATATATAAAGAATAGGAAACAATACAAACTAGAAAATAAATCTCTACTTATTCCTAATTACATAAATCAAACTAATTAAGAATATTATTCAAATATCTCATAATATATCACAACGGAAAGTATAGAATAATTGCTCACATGAATTTATAAAACAAAAAATTTTGAAGTTACTACTGGGATGAGAGGCAATGAAATTAAAGAAATGTGATATTTGAAGCAGTGAGAACTTGTGAATTGGCCATTAAAAATGAGAGAAACGGCAATGTAAAATTTGTGATAAAAAAAAACCTACAAGGCCACATGTTCAGCTGTCAACTACAGATGATAGCCACACAAATTTTTTAAACAATAGATACAGAATACCTGCAATATTAATTTCATGAAAGTAACATATATATCTGTAAAGTCCTAGCTCTGTGTTGACTTCAGTGCAAGCCACAAGCACGAACGGAAAAATAAAATAAGGACCACCAAGGTCCATTTTCTAAAGGATAAAACCTTCCAGAAAAAAAAAAAAATAGCAAATATTTTTTCTTTTAAAAAAAATGGTCTGACATACTTTGCTCCATGCATTAAGAAGGCTTGACTTCCCAACATTTGGACGGCCAACAATTGCTATCTGCATGATCTCAAAGAACATCAGAATGAGAATATTCAGTCATTCATCTTTATGTAATATGAGCACAAGTCTTTGAATAGATACAAGAATTCAATATAACAGTGCAAAATCCAAAAAAAAAAAACAATAAATTGGTCTCAAACTCCTGTAGAAATATCTGAAAGAAAAAGCAAATTAATACTCTGCTTCCACTCCCTGAATAGGTGCTTATTGTGCTCCGCAAGAGGAATAGCCAATGATTTCATGAGTTGGGAGTTCACCTTAACTTAAAGGAGAAAGTAAACAAATGAAATTTTGGGAAGTACCAAGGAACAGGTTTTTTATCCCTTGAACTTACAGTGCAATGCAAAGAAAAAGTTAGCCAGATGCCATGCAGATGTACACCATGTAAGATGATGAGAAAGTTATAAAGCAAAGTTAGCAGGCTGCCATGCAGATGTACCATGCAAAATGATGACAAAGTTATAAAGCTATAACACAGATCGTACCTGTAATCCAGATTGAAGAAGCTTATCATAATTGGCAGTCTCAAGTGCATTCTCCACATTTTGTGACATGACATGTATTCTATCCATGATTAGGTTCAAATCCAGGGGTGGCATCTCATCGTCAAAGTCTAATCGAGCTTCAATCTCAGTAAGCAACTCGATGCACTGTGTTCTTAATGACTTCACCAATGCAGCAAAGCCTCCCTGTCAAAAAGCGTCACCCAGTGCTTGCCATTCATGAACATAGTCTTACATAATAAAAAATTATCCCTGTTGGTTATTAGACATTAATAGTCAGGGACAAAGACAAGGGGGGCTCACAGGGGTCTGGGCCCTCCAAACCAAAAAAAAAAATTTATAGATATATATAGGAGTTTAATCTAAATATTAAAAAAAATTTCAATAGAACCCTTTAAAAATATATATTTTACCCCTCCAATCCCATATAAAATCTTTCCTTACCCCTCCAATCAAACAATTCTAGCTTCGTCTCTGTTCATAGTAATTTGAATCTCAAAAATATGATTCTCGAGGTGATACATAGATGATCAACAAATTAAGTGCCTAAAATGAGACATGCCTGCAGTCCAGCTAGTGCTGCATCTGCAGCTGCAACAGACTTGGCTGAAATTAGTTTTCCAACATTTTCTGCCTGGGACAGGTCCAAGCGGCCATTCAGAAACGCACGGAGGGTGAACTCACCTGGAAGAAG
Source organism: Balakata baccata (assembly GCA_949630135.1). Classification (NCBI taxonomy): domain Eukaryota; kingdom Viridiplantae; phylum Streptophyta; class Magnoliopsida; order Malpighiales; family Euphorbiaceae; genus Balakata; species Balakata baccata. The sequence goes on from CATIWF010034424.1 coordinate 41,456, forward strand.
AAAATATGCTAAAGTATTTCATCTTATATTCAGCATATTTATGGCAAGAAAATGGACTAAGCATGGATTTATCTATGGCTAATGGCAGGCCCAGATTTCTGGTTCTGAAAAATATAAATTTGGTTTTCACTTCTACTTCTTCATTTTTTATTACCCTCCAAATGACAGTCTCAAAAATGCAAGAATTTTGCCACCGTTTTAATGCAGTGCTGCTTCCAGCTAAGATTTTAAAATAATACAAGAAGGTAACTCAACTTTGCACACACATAATGAAACTAGTTATCTATAAAAACGGTTTTTTTTTCTTGCAAAACTTGTTACATTTTTAAGATTTTATACAAATTATGGAATTACCAAGTTGTCCTGTTACTTGCATCATTTACTATTTGCTATATTGTACAACCAATGCAATACAAACTTGGATGCATTTCAGGATCAAAAGGAAGGACTTTTAAGGAAAAAAGGGTTTTCAGTGCATGCACTTGACCTATATGGGTTTTCTATACATACAGCTCAATTCAGAGGAGTTAGTTAAATAGGAGAACATATAATAGAGATCCCACATCTAGCACACAACTTCAGTTAAATATAATTAGGAATATGTGAACATTGTCATGCAACATTCCAATTTCAGAATTCTACACAAGGAGGGAAATTATTCCAATTTTCTTTGACTCCTTTTATACATGCCCATTAGCTTCTAGTTAAATTTTTCTACATACATTATTGTCACAATATTGGACAAGCATATTCTTTTGCTATAACTTCATGCATGCAACAAGAAGATTGAATGAGATCCCAACCTGGCTCCGCAAGCCTAGCTCCAGCTGCAAGACAAGCTCTCAGCACACGAGTAAGGCATACTTCGCTTCCATGACACTGAAGCTCAACTACGTCTTCACGAGTGTAAGATCTTGGAGCCAACATGGGTAAAGCTAAAACCTGAAAAATACAGAGAATTGAAAAGAAAAACCCATTGCAACCTCCTTAACAATCCCACTTGCAAAAGTTTCAACGCTTTTTAAATTTTTACCAGGAAATTTGCTATTTTGCGTTCTCTAATATAAACTAATCAGAATGCTACGGAATTCTGCATAAAAAGCTAATGAAATGAGCATACCTCATCAATTACATTCCCTTCATGATCCAAAACCACGCCATAATCCACAACGTGGCTGGTAGGGAGCCAAGAGCACAATCCATTGTTATTATTTTTCTTTTTCCTCATGGGTCTAAACACACTCGAAGCAATATCCACAGCCGATGGTCCGGACAATCTCACAACTCCAACAGCAGCAGGGGGGCCACCAATGGATGTTACGATGGCAGCAATCGTGGTGCCTGAATTCTCATTCTTGTAAGTACCATTTGGGGCCAGAAAGCGCTGGTCTTCGCTGTCGAATATCAGAGTGGGTTGTTTTGCATGTGGATTGTGATTAAGAGCAGAATGGGGTTTTGCAGAGATTTTGAGTTTGTGGGTTTTGAGGCGGAAGAGGAAAGAAAGGTATTTAATGGTGGTGGTGGAGACAGTGAAACGAGGTGGTGATTTGAGTCCGAAGAAATGGGTGATAATGGTGCGAATTGCGGGGAGAAGTGTCTGAGCCATTACTGTTTGCTTTAGGATTTTGAGAAGAAAGATGAAAATTTTGGAAATAGGAAATGGGGCTTAAGCATTAATGATATTAATGGGCTTCGGGCCATCTTAGTAGTGGAAAATAAAGAGAAAAAAAAAAGTGAATATTTATAAAAAAAAAATATATATATTACTCTTTAAAGTTTTTTCAAAACTCTGAGCGCATCAAAAAAAAAATTTTCAAAAATACTGTTTTTATGAAAATATCGACAATTAAGATTTGTCAAAAATTTACTACAAAATTAACGAAAGTTAAAATTATAAAAGATTTACTTAAAATTTACTCAACTTATACCAAAATTTATCAAATATTTACTAAAATATTAATTAAAGATTAAATTGAACAAGATTTACTAAAGTTTACTAAAAAATTGTTTAAAATTTACCTAAAATTTACTATAAAATTAGAGAAAATTAAAGTTATAAAAGGTTTTTCAAAAATTTACTCAAGTTATACCTAATGTCTATTAAAAAATTAATAAAAATTGAAATTATATAAAATTTACTTAAAATTTACTAAGGTTTACTTAAAAATTACCAATATTTACCACAAAAATTAATGAAAATTGAAATAGCAAAAGATTTATCAAACATTTACTTAAGATTTATTCAAACTATGCTCAATATTTATCCAATCTTTACAAAAAAATTAATGAAAGTTAAGTTACACAAGATTTATCCAAAAAATTACTTGAGGTTTATTTAAGATTTACCTGAAATGTTAAATAACCTTAATTAAATCAATTAAATACAAATTCATATTTTTTTTAATTAAGATTTGTCCAAAGTTTATTTTGGTAAATAAGTTAATCAAATATAAGTTTACATATTTTTTACTAATTAAGTTGATTAAATAATAATTAAAAATAAATAAATGTATACATAAAAACAATTGGTAGCTATGCAGGTTAATTAATTTCTTCAATCTATGTTTAACTGATGAAATATGGTCATTTTCTGTCTTACTTGTATGAAAAATATGCTAAATATATAGTAAAATATAATATTTTAAAACAAAAATATCGGTAAAAATGAAATGAAAGAAAATTGGAATGAAAACACGTTGTCAGCCACAGTAAAATTGAAAAAAACTTTAAAAAATCGGTTTTGCTTGTAAATTTTTTGAAAATAAACAACATAGTGTCATTTTTAATACTAATTACTATAATATATCTAATAAATTTTATTAACTGGGTTCCAAATTTCTATTGTACCTCTAATATTAAATTAAATAAATTAATCTCAATCCCTAAAAATCCGTAAGACTCTTTATTTTATCTTTTGAAATTTCTTGTTCTTCTTCTTATTCTCTACTTTACAAATATTTAAATTACCTTACTTTATTTTTATTTAATAATATATACTTATTATACACTTATTAATAATATACTTATTAACTTGGTATAATTTATTTATAACTTATAATTGTATATTATATAATTGTATAATTTCAAACTCTACTAAAATGAATATTTAAAGATTCTAATTGATCATCTGGTCAAGCATGTGGAGTTTTACATAAATAATAACGATATTTTCGGTGCCGATTTGATCAGTGTATCAATTATTCCGGTAAGAAAATTATTTCGAGCAAAACGATTAGTGATAGGATATCAATAGTCGGTCCTAACGAGAATAGTTAAATAGTTTAGGCTATAGATAAATTAAATGTTTTTACTTTTCTTTTTCTTTTCTTTCATTATAAAGAACCTTATCTATATTTGACTGGTAGGCTAATTTGGAATTTCGATGAAGGTCTTTGTGTTGGTCATACTTGTACACATACATTGAATATAATAGTTATTACCTTAAAAAAAGTTTAGTTTCATCGTTAAAAATAATTAATATTTGTGCAAAATTTAATATCAGATAATATTCACATAACCTTCATATAACCTAAATATAATATGTTTGGTGTGGCAAAATCAAATTAAAGTATAAGATATGTGTTATTTAGTATCATATGCTATAAATATAATCTTCAGATGACATACAAACATTGTAGTCAATATTTGACATTTAAATATTCAATACAAAAACAACACACCTCTTTGTTTCTTTAGATGTAATCCACATATATTATAATATTATATGTTAAAAAATGTTATATTTTCTCATTATTGAATTAATAAATTATTAAAATATGTCTTTATGTTTATTTTTTATTGCAAAATGGTAATTTATAGCAGTGTAATTATTAAATCTAGTAAATTATAATTGTTAATGACAGTTATGGTAATATTCAGAAATTTATTAATTTATTGATTTTAGGAATTTAATTTAATCTATATAAATAAATAACTGCTAATTATTAAAGAAGTATTTTGAGAAAACATATTTGTTCAATTAGAGAGAATGAGATAATTTTTTATCTTGAATTTGTTTAAGTAATTATGTAAACTAATGCAGTTATTTGCATAAAAAAAACTCAAAATAAAGTCCAATTTTATTTTTTCTAATTTCCTTTTAAATATTTATTGAAAAAAATATTATTTTAAACATAGATGGATTAGATAACTAATAATTGATAAATGGGTTAGATTAGGGTTTTTTTTTTTTTTTGTTTTATGAGGGGGTGTACAAAATCAAATATAATTCAGATGCCACCATAGAACAATAGAAGGCATGCCTTGTAGCAAAAGGATATACTCGAGTTGAAGGACTAGAGTATAATGAGATGTTTGCACTTGTTGCTAAACTTACCACTATCCGTACTTTGCTAGCTATTGCCAGTATCAACAATGGACTTTACATCAGCTAGATGTTGATAATGCTTTCATCTATGGAGATCCCAATGAGGAAGTATATATGAAGCCCCCTCCCGATTACTTATCTCCTAATGATACATGTTTGTGTTGTCTTTAGAATCTTTGTATGGATTAAAGCAAGCATCTCGACAATGGTTTGCTAAGTTTTCCACTGCTATTAATTGGTATGGTTTCATTCAATCCAAGGCTGATAGCTAATTGTTCACATATTGCAAACGACACATCTTCATTGTTCTATTTTATGTAGATGATATGGTTATAACCACCAATGATGATGAACAACTCATAAATCTCAAACAATATTTACAGTACTGGTTTCCTATCAAAGATTTTGATACTCTTAAATACTTAATCTTGAAGTTGTTCATTCTTCTGAAGGCATTTTTCTTTCTCAGCAAAAACACCCGCTAGCTATTTTGCAAAAAGTAGGTTTGCTTGGAGCAAAGCCTTGCCATTTTCTATCGAACAAAGTCACAAGTAAGCACTTGATGATAGTCTTGTCCTTCATGATCCGAGTTCTTATCGTTGTTTAGTAGGACATGTAATTTACTTGACTATCACTAGACCTGATATATGTTATTATATTCATGTTCTATCACAGCTTATGAATCAAACTCGCCAAGGGCATTGGCAAGCTGCCTTGCGAATTTTGCGGTATTTTAAATCAGTACAAAGCCAAAGACTTTTTCTTTCATCTACAAGTACCTACATATTGTGATTCAGATTGGACTAGTTGCCCTCTAACTCGACATTCTCTCAGTGGATACTTTATCTTTCTCGGTCACTCTCCAATTTCTTGGAAGAGCAAGAGACAAACTACGTCTCTCGATTTTCTGCAGAAGCTGAGTATCATTCCATGGCTAGCACTACATATGAAGTGATATGGTTACAAAAATTACCCTCTAATTTGACAGTAACTTCTTTACCTGTCGTTCACTTGTATTATGATAATCAAACTCCTATGTACATAGCAAACAATCCGATCTATCATGAATGGACAAAATATATTGAAATCAATTGTCACTTCATTCATGACTACATTCAGTAGGGATTGCTAGCCACTCATTTCATTTCGTCGCAAAATCGCTCATATCTTTACCAAAGCTTTGGGCAAACAACAGTTTCAAATTTTTGGTTGGCAAGTTGGGCATTCAAAATCTCCATATTCCAACTTGAGATGCCTATTGACAGATATAATTACTATTATTGTTGATATTTAGTTTCCCGATATATTCTGTTTTATTTCTTTAGTTGTCTTGATCTAGCTAATTTAGCTCTTATCACATAATTAGTGGGATTATCTGTACTTTCCCTTATTGATTGAGAATGTTGTACTATATAAATTTGTGCAAAAAGCAATGAAAGTCGTCATTTTACACAAATCTGACAATTATTAATTAAATAAATTTCAGCTAAGGGATTAAACTAGTTCAAAATTAATAATTAAAGGAATAATAAAATAAATTGAAAAGAATGTAAATCATCAAAGTAGTAATCCAAATATGGTTTTAATAAGGATAAATTACTGTAAATTTTTGAGATTTGATTAAATATACTAGTTGATTTTTTTATTTATGAAAGTATATTATGAAATTTCTCATATTTGATTTAATATACTATACAGTCAGTCAATTAATTTTTTTTTCCCATTATATATAAATAAAATATCTAATTTGACATTTTTTTTCTTGTGTTAAAAATACCAAAAAAATTTAATGTCATCAATTTTATACCAAAATATCAAATTTATCATTCTTTTTTAATATTATATTTTTTAAATTAACAAAATGTCAGATTTATCAAAAAATAAATAAGGATATTTTTGGTATTTTTTAGTTAACTAACCTAATATTTTAAATGAGTAACGAAATATTATATTCAAAAGTAATATAAAATCTTTTTAGTTATTGGAATAAAATTTGATCGAGTTTATAAGAGCATCTCCAATAATGCTCTATAATAATAAAAAAATTCACTTTCTATTTTAGTTTGTTTTGAAAATTATGTGCACTTTAACAATATTTTTTTATCTCACTTTATATTTCAATTTTTTTATTAATAAAACTATTTACAAAAATGAAGAGAGTAAAAGACAAAAAAAAAAAAAAAAAAGAAGGAAAGAAAGAGAGAAAAAAAATAATACATTTTATCTCACTCCATATTTTAATTTTTTATTAATAAAATTATCTACAAAAATGAAGAAAGAGTAAAAGATAAAAAAAGAAATAAGAAAGAGAAATAATGAAATATTATTTAAGAGATCATTGTAGCTTTTAGAGCATCTGCAACAGCCTTCCTATTTCATTTTTTACTTATATTTAGAGCATTTCATGTTTTTCAATAGCTTTCTTATCTTTCTGCTTATTTATCTCACTCACTAAAATTTACATTATTTCTCCTTAGAGTATCCTCAACATCCTCTATATTTCACTATTTACTTATATTTATAGAGTTTTATGCTATCAAATAGTCTCCCTGTCTTCCTCCTAATCTATCTTACTCCCTAAAATTTACATTATCATTTTTCATGTTTAAGAGTCACAAGGAACTCCTAAATAATATTTTATTATTTCTTTTTCCTATTTTTTGTTCTTTTCTTTTTTTCTCTTTTTTTTTTTTTGTCTTTTACTCTATTTCTTCATTTTTTCTTGATGGTTTTATTAATAAAATTTTAAAATAGAGAGTGAGATAAGAAGTATTGTTGGAGTGCATACAATTTTCAAGATAAATTAAAATATAGAATGAATTTTTTTATAATATAATGGCAAGTGAAATAAGGAGCATTGTTGATAATGCTCTTAGATTTAAAAGCCACAAATAGAGATGATAACGGGTAGGATACCTGTGAAAATTGTCATATCCGAACCTAATTATATATACTACTATTTGAATCCATCCCAAACATGTTTAAAAATTTAATGTTAATACTTATACTCGTTTTAAACCCGATTAACAATACATGTTTAATACCAAAACATGTTTATTATTCAAAATTTTAAACTAAAACAAAATTCAAACTAATTGAATAATTAAAATTTTTAAAAATATAAAAACAATCTATTATAAATTATTACAAAATCAAATAAAATAGATAAAATAAAACATAAAATTTAATTCAACACATTTAAATTAAAATAATTTATCAAATTATTCAAAAATAATGTTAAAGCAATAAAATTATATATTATCCATTATGATAAAAAAAAAATATATTTCAATCTCAAAGTCTCATTACATTTGTAATTCATCAATATTTAGAAATACATAAAAAATAATATATTAAATTATTACATTTATTAAATTTCAATAGAATAAATTATACATACATATATAGGGTCTCTACCTGTATTCTATCCAAATCCATGACGGATTTAAAAATTAATATCCAAACTCATCTCAAAACTCTAATGGAATTACTAATTAAAATTTAAATGAGTACAAATAGGTGCGGGTACCTACAAAACTCATACTCGTTGTCATTCTTAATCAAAATTGCAACTCTCATCACCAATTTAACCACATCCATTATTTATTGCTATTAATAATTAATAGAAAGTAATTAGTTTGCTTTTATATGACATGTTACTCACGTAACTTTAATAAAATAATCACATTTGAATTTATATTAATGGAAATCCAACTTTGCTTAGCATGTTATTACACGGGAATTCCAAATAATAATAATAAATAAATAAATTGCTAAATAAATAATATTAATATATTATACTTTTATAACCATTTTTTGTTATAAAATAATTAGAAATTTATTATTGTCACTCTATGATCTAAATTGCAACTCTCATTACCAATTCAATCACATCCATTATTTATTACGATTAAACTAATTAATATAAAGTAATTAGTTTGCTTTTAGATCATATGTTATTCACGTAACTTTAGTAAAATGGTCACATTTTAATTTATATTAATGAAATCCAACTTTGCTTATCTATAACATGTTATTACACGTGAATAATAATAATAATAATAATAATAATAATAATAATAATAATAATAATAATAATAATAATAATAATAATAATACAAAAATCAAGTTTAAATAAAAATTCATGCTAAAATATACCAAATTCATGCTACCTTCATAAAAATTAATATCAAGTAGTTTGTTTGAAAAATTAAAAATACTAACCTTATAATGTAGAAAAGTTAATTTCTCTGAATTTTTCTCCCACAACGACAATAAAAATCCTACAAAATTTAGATTAATATAATAAATATTTTGTCAAAATATATAACAAAATTTTCTATCAATTAAATATTCTCAAAAAATTTTACCTTATATTTTCACCACCTTTTTCAAATGAAATGCTTGTTTCACTTGCTAAATTTTTC
>CATIWF010034435.1:0-10041 GCA_949630135.1 Balakata baccata
TTTTGTACAAATTGCTGCAATATGACCATAATTCTTGCAACTAAAACACTGAACCTTACTCATATCTTTACCCTTGCTTTTTCCATGAGCCAAAAATGCCATATGCATTGTAGTCATTTTCTCTTATTTGGGAGTAGTTTGTGTAACAAGATGTTCCTCACGAAGCAATTCACTAAAACATACATCTAAGGTAGGAGGAGGATAATGATTCATCAAATTAGAACGAGCATTTTCAAAATTTGATCAGAGCTTCATCAGAAATTGATTGCGCTTGCTAATCTCACGAACAACCAATAGATCAACAAGAGAATCTTTAGACACTATAACACGCTATAACAAAAAAATTCAGTCCATAAATTTTGAAAACCAAAATAGTAATCTTAAATAGATAGACTCCCTTATGTATAATTTGCAATTTCACACTACAATCGAAATCTTCTAGCTGAATTTGTTTGATTATAAAGCTTTTTCAAATATTTCCATATGGTTTGAGCACTTCTATAGGGCCATAAATTAAGAACAAGTTGAGAATCACATGACCCAGTAATCCAAGACATCACCCTAGAACCTTTGATTTTCCATTGAGCCAATTGAGTAGGCATCTGCTGGAGCTAGAGCAGTACCATCAATATGTCCCCATAATTGTTTTCCAGTAACATATAAATGGAATTGAAATTCCCATGCCGAATAATTTTTTCCATAAATTTAATGCAAAATTCAGAGTGCTTACCAACCATTTTCAGCAGAAAATAAGACAATTATAGAGAGAAAAACAACCAAAAGTATAACTGAGGAGAAAAATTACTAAAATATTTGAGCTTTCTTAAAAAGCACCCAGATTGAACTTGCAATCTGTAGTGGCCTGAAGTTCCAATGACACTCAAGAATAACCAGAAATTCCAAAACTCTAGGACAAGGACTCTGATACCATGATAACTTTTACTTTGAACGAATTTTGATTGAATGGTTCAATGCCTTTTCATTCTGATTTCATTGAACTTATAGCTGAATATACAGTAATTAAAGGCTAATTTATCTCTCTACCTATAATTATACAATCTACTTATGGAAAGAGAATAAAAATACAAAATAAATAGGCTGTCCAAAATAAATGTATGCTATACATGGAAACAAGTACAACAGTCACATAGATGTGATTATAAAAGAAGGGGAAAAAAAGCAGCAGCAAATTATCAAAGTTTACAAGCAAAGGCAGCAACAAGCTGAGCTGCTGTGGAGAACAAAACAACTTTATGCACAAAAAACACAAGTGACTTAGAATATATATATATATATGTATGTATATATATCAACTTATATCTTGATGATCATGAACACCCACTTTTTTAATTTAGTAGTAAACAAGCCTTCCTAATTAAATTGATAATTTCCAGAATTATATCATGCAGCTGGAGGATCTGGCTTATAATCATCCAACTTCCAATATCCATTAGCCAGCTGAATCATACCTTTGTTTTTCTCTATCCACCACTCAGCAGGAACTTTATACTTCTCATCTAAAGCATCAGTGGATTTATTTATCAGTGAGTGATCTCGAGTGATTTTGGCCCAATTGAAACTATTACGTCCTTGCATGGCTGAAAGTCCATGAAGGTAAAGCTCTATGTTATGTGCAGAACTCTCTTTCTTATCATCTTTTAGATATGTAGACATGGTAGTGTCGATTATCAACTCTTCTCCGACATGTACATAGTCAATGATTGGTATTTGAGGAATAGGATCCTTTGCATTCGAAATTCGGAGGACATGAAGATTATCTTTCAGTTCTTCAAATAACCTTTTGAAGCCATCGTCTCCGAGGCGAGGGCTAGCAAATGCGATGGCTGTTACTGGAAATGCCTTGTCTGTCTCGCCTGCGGGCTTGTTGTGTGCATTAACTACGATGTCTATTGCGTTCAATATTGTAATTGCTGCTCCCATGCTATGGCCCGTTACAGTTATACTCACTAGCTGGTTTCTGTATTTCTCCACCAATTTATCCACCTCCTTTAGAACCTTTATAGTAGCATGTAAATAAGGAATTAATATTCTTTTTATTATTCAAAATCACTGGAAAAGAAACTTATTGATGTTCAATAGGCAAAATCATATCTTGTGGTGTAAGAACTTTTCATATTTTGGTTATTAAGTCCACTGGACTTCGAATTTGTACATTGAGCTTCAACAATCCCACGTTGGATATTTAAGAAATAGAAAAAGAGCTTATAATTATACTAACTTAATTCATTTTAAAGCGATAATGAATCCATAATTATCAAATCTAACTATCTATGCCCATGCAATTCTAGTACTCCTAACATTTATTTTTAGGAAAAATTAGAAAAAAAATTCTGAACTAATTTCCTGAATTTCATAACTCAATTTTAAAAGAATTTTATTTAAATTATATGAATTTTCATTTTTAAAATAACTGTAGCTTCGGTAGTATGAAATCAATTTTCAAACCTAACTGATATATACGTGGATTGACCCGAATTGAATATTTGATATTGATGTGGATCAAATTAACAATTGGATTAAATAATTAAATTAAATATAGCAAGCATTCTAGTCCAATTATTCTATTATAATTGGATATATTTAATTTAATCAGCATATTTAATTCACATACGTTGCCAATTACTTAATTTAGTCAATATGTGTAAGTGTTAGCTAGCTTTTGGCCGTTCTTTTTTCTTTTTAATCTTTGTAAAACATTACCATTTTGAATGTTTTTTTTTTAAGCAGCAAAACTAACGTAGATGATAGAGTGACATGATATGACACATCAACTTTTTGGCACCGGAAATTGAATTACTACTGTCAAATTGTTAAAATTATTTAATTTAGAAAGCTCTGAATAAGTATTGGTTGTCTTTGACAAAGTCTTTAGTAAGTTGTTTAAAGTTGTGATTTTATTATTGCTTAAAATTCTACTAGTTTCTACTTTGTAGGAGCTGTTTGTTTCATGTAGTGGCTATTTGTAGGCTCCTATTTTTTATTGAATAAGATAAGAGAGATTTGCAAGTTTATTTTCTTGCTTTGTGCTGTAATAGTGGTATCAGAGCAAAATACCAAATATAGAGAGAGTGAATATCTACATTTGTTCTACAGTAGCAGTAGAGAGTAATGGCCACTAACAGTTTTGTGCAACCGGCAATTCCCTGCTTTAATGGTCACTATGATCATTGGAGCATGTTGATGGAGAATTTTCTAAGGTCTAAGGAATATTGGCATGTTGTAGAATCTGGAGTAGCAGAACCAACTGAGGGATTAACAGATGCATGAAAAGCTGAATTGGAAACATTGAAGTTGAAGGATCTCAAGGCCAAGAATTATTTGTTTCAAGCCATTGATCAAACAATCTTGGAGACAATTCTTTGCAAAGACACCTCCAAAGATATTTGGGATATGAAAAAAAAAAATATCAAGGGAATGCAAAGCCGAAATGTGTGCAGCTTCAAAGACTTTGTACAAAATTCGAAAATTTATATTTTCGAATTCAGGGGAGTTTGTTACTGATTATTTCTCGAGGACAATGGCCATTGCCAATAAGATGTGGATCCATGGTGAAAAAATGGGGGATATCACCATTATTGAAAGGATTCTTCGATCAATCACACCGAAATTTAATTTTGTTGTTTGTTCTATTGAAGAGTTTAAAGACATTGTTAACCTTTCGATTAATGAATTGCAGAGTTCTTTGTTGGTACATGAAAATAAAATAATTCAACAAGATACAGAAGAGCAAACTTTGAAGGCTTCGACCAACAACACTTCAATGTCAAATGGACCAGTAGATCGAGATCGAGGTCGAAGTTGAGGTAGAGGAAGTTGGCAACGCCAAAATTTCAACAATGGTGACTCTCAAGGCAGAGGTAGAGGACAATATTTTGATAAATCCAAGATCAAATGTTACAGATGTCATAACCTTGGTCATTATCAATATGAATGCTACACAAGATTGCCAAATCAAAAAGAAAATGTGGAAAGAGCGAATTTTGCTGAAAATGAGACAGAGACTTCTTGATGGCTTCTCATGTCAAAGAAGATAGTGAACCAAATGTTTGGTATGTGGACACTGGCTGTAGCAACCGTATGTGTGGAAGTAAGTTTTCATTTTCTCATTTAGATGAAAACTTTCATCCTACTATGAGTTTTGGTGATTGTTCAACTCTAGAAGTTAAAAGAAAAGGTGATATTGCAATAAGTACCAAAAATGGATTTGTTGAAATGATTTCTAATGTCTTTTATCTTCCTAACTTGAAAAGCAATTCATTAAGTGCAGGTCAGTTACACGAAAAAGGCTGTATTATAACCATTCAAAAGGGAACTTGTGAGATATATGATCCTTCAAAAGGAGCAATAGCTGTTATTTTCATGAGTTCAAATAGATTGTTTCCTTTACAAATCAAGACTGCCCATATTTGTCTGAAAGCTACGGTGGATGATTTATCATGACTAGCATTTTAGATATGCTCATTTAAGTTTTGGTGGACTAAAAACTCTTCACCAAAAAAACATAGTGATAGGTCTTCCTAAAATTGTTGCTCCTTCACACGTTTGCGAAGATTGTGCTGTTGACAAATAACATCGTGCTTAATTCCCTCAAGGAAAGTCATGACGAGCAAAAAATGTTTTGGAACTGGTTCATTCTGATATTTGCAAGATTATAAATCCATCATCTAATCGGGGTAAATAATACTTAATCACTTTTATTTATGATTATAGTCGAAAAACTTGGGTTTATTTTTTGCAGGAAAGAATAGAGGCTTTTAGTGCATTTAAAAGCTTTGAGGCTCGTATTAAAAATGAAGCTGAGAGATCCATTAAAACTCTTCGTATAGGACTGTAGTAGAGAATTCTATTCAAAAGAATTTGAACTTTTCTGCAAAAATGATGGTATTTGAAGAGAACTTACAGCTGCTTATACCCCTCAGCAAAATAGGGTGTTAGAGAGAAAGAATAGAACAATTTTCAATATGGTTGGAAACTTGTTGGCAAAAAGGAACATCGTAAAGTGCTTTTGGCCAAAGGCAGTATATTGGAGCATCCATGTCTTGAATAAAAGCCACACTTTTATTCTTCAAAACATTTCATTTGAGTAAGCTTGGAGTGGGATTCGACCAACTATAGATCACTTCAAAGTCTCGGTTGCATTGCTTATGTGCATGTTCCAGAAGAAAAATGGAAGAAGCTTTATGATAAGGCTGAGGCGTCTTTCTTTGTGTAAGCAAAGTTTCAAAAGCACACAAACAGTTCCGTCCTTTCGTTAAAAAATTGTGATCAGCAGAGATGTCATTTTCGATGAAAAAAGCACCTGGAATTGGTTAGAAAATGGTCCAGCACAACAAAAAAATTTTTGTTTCATTTGATGAAGCTGAAGAGAAGATGGAACCGAAAGTGTCATCTTCGAGTGCAAATCTTGTGATTGAGAATCAAATAGTTGATGCTCAAGTAGATGCGGAGCAATTCACTAATGAGCCGCGATTAAGAAAGCGACTAGCTTGGATGACGGACTATGTAAGTGGAGATGAATTATCTGATGATGACCAAATTACTCACCTTGCTTTGTTTGCAGATTGTGATCCTCCTACATATCAAGAAGCTGCCAAAGAATCGAAATGGCAAATAGCCACGAATGAAGAGATCAAATCAATTGAAAAGAATAACACCTGGAAGTTGACAAATCTTCCACATGGCCAAAACTACATAGGTGTCAAATGGATTTACAAAACAAAGCTGAACAAGAATGGTCAAGTTGAGAAGTTTAAAGCCCAACTCGTCGCAAAAGGCTAGACACAAGAATTTGGCCTTGATTACAAGGAAGTGTTTGCTACAGTAGTAAGATTGGACACTATTTGATTGATACTCTCTATGGCTGCTCAAAATTCATAGAAAAGTATACTAGTTATATATGAAGTCTGCGTTTTTACATCGTAAGTTGTAGGAAGAGGTGTATGTGGATCAGCCTCTTAGATATGTGAAGCAAGGAAATGAGAAAAAGCTATACAAACTGAAAAAGGCATTATATGGACTAAAATTAGCACCACGAGCTTGGTATAGTCGCATAAATTCCTATTTTTTTAGAGAAGGTTTATGTAAGTGTCCTCATGTGAACATAATTTTTACAAAGTTTGGAAACAATGGAAAAATTCTTGTTGTGAGTGTTCTAAGTAAATGATATGATATATGCTGGTAATGATAAAGTCATGATTAATGTTTTTAAAGAAATATGATGACAGAATTTGAGATGACCGACTTGGGTTTAATGCATTACTTCCTCAGGATCGAAGTTGTGCAAAGTATTGTAGCTATCTTTACTTCATAAAAGAAATATGTCATAGAAATTTTAGACAGGTTTAAAATGAAGGACTGCAATTCTGTTTCTACTCCAATTGAACCTGGTCTTAAACTTAGAAAGGATGAAGTAGGAAGAAAGGTGGATACTACTTTGTACAAGCAAATAGTTGGGAGTCTTATGTACTTGACATCGACTAGTTTGGATATCATGCATGCTGTTAGTTTAATTAGCAGATATATGGAAAGTCTAACTAAAGTTCATCTTTTAGCTCCAAAAAGAATTTTTCACTATTTGAAAGGTACATCAGATTTTGGAATTTTATATAAACATGATAGAATGTCTAGCTTGATTGGTTTTTCAGATAGTGTTTAAGTCAGCGATCTTGATGATAGGAAGAGTACTTCAGGATTTGTTTTTATTTTTGGCTTTGGAGCTGTCAT
Source organism: Balakata baccata (assembly GCA_949630135.1). NCBI lineage: Eukaryota > Viridiplantae > Streptophyta > Magnoliopsida > Malpighiales > Euphorbiaceae > Balakata > Balakata baccata. The sequence continues at coordinate 6,745 of CATIWF010034435.1, forward strand.
GGTCTCCAACGAAGCAAAAAAATTGTGACTTTATCAACTACAAAAGCTGAATTTGTTGTTGCAGCATCATGTTCACGCCAAGCTATATGGTTGAGAAGGGTACTTGAAGATTTAAAAAATCAGTAGCAAGGTGCAACCACAATATATTGTGATAATGTCTCAATAATCAAAATTTCAAATCCAGTTCTTCATGAAGAAGCAAGCACATTGATGTTCGATACCATTTTTTGTGTAATCTTTGCAATAATGGTGTAATTGATTTGGTGTTCTGCAAAAGTGAAGATCAGATAGCCGACATTTTGACTAAACCACTCGAGCAAGCTATTTTTGACAAGCTTAGAGAGATGCTTGGCATGTGCTTTTTGAAGGAAGTTGTTTAAGAGAGGGCATTTATTTTTTAAATTATTAGAGTTTGCTCATCTCTAAACTGATACCTGTAGATATCAGTTTAAGGCAGGGTGTTAAAATTATTCAATTTAGAAAGTTCTGGATAAGTATTAATTATCTTTGACCAAGCCCTTAGTAAGTTGTTTAAAGTCGTAATTTTATTGTTGCTTAAAATCCTACTAGTTGCTACCTTGTAGGAACTGTTTGTTTCATGTACTGTCTATTTATGGGCTCCTATTTTTCATTGAATGAGATAAGAGAGATTTGCGAGTTCATTTTCTTACTTGTAACACAAATTGCAATATTTATGAAAGTTTTGGTATAAATATATGGCAAATAAAAGTTTTAATAGTAAATTATAATAAGAGGGATTTTGCGGTACACCGGGTGTAAATTACACTTGGTGCTTTAGGACCATTAGATTATAAACTTTTAATCTCAACCATTCATTATCAACGGATGAGATTAAAAGTTTATAATCCAACGATTTTAAGGCACCCGGTGTAAATTACACCGGGTGCACCTTAGAAATTCTCTTATAATGAAGTAACGAGAGTTTTAGTAACATTTGTACAATTAACTCAAAGGTGGCCACTGGGTTCAACCTGTGAACTGGATCAGAACCAGTCTGGTCAAATATGAACTGAAACAGAACAAACTAAGAACGGTTAGAGAAACTGATTTTGGACCAGTTCTCCTTTTCGTTGAACCGTAACCGCTAGTTCATGAATTGAAACTGGTAGTTAATAATTCATGAATCGTTAATTATATTTTAATATGCATAAAAATATATAATTAATGTCCAAAAATATATAGGAATCGATCGGCCGAACCTGCAAATTTTGAACTGAAATCGGACAGTTTCAAACCGACCCAGAATTGCTTCAAGGATGGTTTAGGGTCGGTTCCACTTAAAGTGGAACAGTGAATTGGCATCGGAATAGCCAGTTCATGATTTCTCAGGAGAGCTCAATATTAAAACACATATAAAAAGTTCTGATGGGATTTTCCTGTCAAATATTAATAATTCATTTTGTATGTAAATTAATTGACTCACCTGCTCTCTAGCACTGGATTTGGAGTATGCAGAATTGGGATCTTTGGATGTGTAGATTGAATGGAAGCCATAATGCACTCTAGCAATAGCACTACCGAACTGGCCATGGCCAAATACATCTGAAGCAGAAGTGAGCAAGCTTTCAAAATCTTTCTTCTTTTCTATTTCAGTCAGGGTTCCTCTCCAAGAAATCAAAATATCCCTTCTTCCTAATGCCACCATTCCTTCATCTGTGGCCACAGCCACATAAGCAATCCAAGAGGATTCTTCCTCTTCAAGAAGGTGTTGATTATTTAGTTTGACTTCTGAATTTGCATAAACGAAGTTTGTAACAGTGTACTTGTAGGGATTGTTGTTTTCTAATCCCACCTTAGAAAACAGATCTTCCATTGGATAGCGGCTTAGCTTATAACCTGGAGATTTTTCCTGATTATTGAAGGCATCGCCGATAGCCGCTGCTCTTTCACCGTAGTGAATTATATAGCTGCGGAGATCAGCGTCGAGAGGGTCCAATAGACCTTCCCATTTTCCATCTCCACTCAAAGCCTTCCATTTTTTGGCTATGTTACTCATTCCTCTCTTTTTGATTTTCTTTTCTAGTCTTTCTTATGAATATGGATGGATACAAGGCTTTCTCAAAAGAATGCATCTTTGGGTCTCTAAAGAATGATGGTTTTTCCCTTTCAAAAAAAAAATAAAAAAATCACGATGCTTTTTTCTTATTGAGTGGATTACTTCTCTATCATATTCTATTGGGTCCCCAAACATTAATTTTAATTAAATTAATAGAAAGTGGAACGATGATTCAAGGAAGCAATAATTACCAAAATAATATATTATTTTATTCAATCTATTAACTTTAGACCTGAAATAATTGTTGGAGAACATGACACAGAGACTCAATTAAAAAAAAAAACGTTATTATTCAGAGATCCAAAGAAGAAAGAGGTGTTTTCTCTTTAATGATTTACTCTTCAAGATTCAAAAAACAGAGAAAAAGAATGAGCATCATTAGAAAAAGATACAGTTCCTATCCATAAGTTGTACCCCCGTATATCATGCAATAAAAAGAACTGCTAGAAAATATTATCAATAGAAGCGGAAGCCAATTGACAATACCCAGAAACCAGATTTAGAAAGAGAATATGAGGAAGTCGTGTGACCCAAAATCATCTGTACATCACAGCAATAACATTGTTTGAATTTGTTGAAAATGAAATTCCTCAAGGTAATAGGCACAGACTGAGATTAAGTTTCAATGAGCTATGATGCTCCAATTTTCCTAATGATTCCATCAGTACATGAATAATGCCATATATTAATGCAGGATACTAAAATTGGCTTATCCTTAAGCTATTCCCATCTATGGAATGAGTTCTTCATTTCTAAGCAGCTGTTGTGTACATATCTAAGCAGTTTCAATAAAAACGTTATCCGTTAGGAAACACGATTTGATAGAGAATGGGTTAGTGAAGACTCTAGAAATTAAGTGGAGGGACATGTAAGAGAGTGAAAAGGGCTCATAGGTAATTAGGCAGTAACAGAATTTGGCTTTAAATAAGATTAGGACAGTAATAGGAAGAGGAGGAGAATATTTTGGAAAGGCATTTTGGGTCTCTTGGCAAGAGGAGGGGAGCTCTCCCCGGGTCTATGGTTGCATAGATACTTGTTCCTTTCTTCTTCTTTATTTCTCTCTTGATTGTAATAGCTTCATCAATGTTAATACTCCATTTTCCATTAGTGAACAGTATCAATCTCATATTGGCAATATATTGAATACAGCTCTCTTTGTATTTATCTCTGTTTTTCATTCTTGTGTCCTTGTTGAGATTGTTGTTTCCCAACATTGGTTC
>CATIWF010034437.1:0-10030 GCA_949630135.1 Balakata baccata
ATTATCTATATGGGGAAAAATGTTTCATCTACACAGATCATAAAAGCTTGAAATATCTACCCACACAGAGAGAGTTGAATTTGAGATAGAGAAGATGGCTTGAATTGATAAAAGATTACAATTGTGTGATAGATTATCATCCAGGCAAGGCTAATATAGTAGTAGATGCTCTAAGCAACAAGACTGTGGCAGAGTTGCACATCCAACCAACTCTTATCCAAGAAATCAAATATGCACAGAAGTATGATAGCAAGTTAGCTGAGCTAGTTGATTTGGTTTCTAAGGAGGAGAGACCTAAGTTTGCCACTGATTTAGATTGTAGCCTGTACTATTAGAGCAGGTTTTGTGTACCTCATATTGAGAATCTAAGAAAGAGGATCCTAAAAGAGGCCCATGAAAGGAAATATGTGATGCACCTAGGAAGCAACAAGATGTACCAAGAGTAGAGAAGCAAATATTGGTGGTAAGGTATGAAAAAGGATACTACCGATTATACTATGAGGTGCTTAACTTCTCAGCAGGTTAAAGCAGAGCAACAAGTACCTTCAAGATTGTTACATCCGATCACTATCCCGGAATGGAAATGGGAGAGGATTACCATGGATTTTGTGGTTGGATTACCCTTAACACCCAAGAAGCATGATGCTATATGGTTGGATTACCCTTAACACCCAAGAAACTGGCCTAGAGACAGTTTCCATACCTGATTTTGGAACTCTTTTTTCACCTAGCTAATGATCAAATTTCACTTTTTGTTATTCATAAGAAATTTAGATATATGTCTAAAAGAATCACAAAAACTAGAATCACTTCAATCCAAGTTATATAACAAAAGTTATAGCCCTATGAACACAACCTGTTCCAGATGCAACTTCAAAATTTAAACTAAGTTTTCTTTTCTACCATCTACATACCTTGAATTGCATATGCAAAGCCATCTGCATCACTTTCCTAGCTTGCTTCACTCTTCCATGAAGACTTCTATCACATGTAAACTCATCCTCCTCATTGTGACTTGACCAAAATTCAAGTGGCCTCCCCTCAAATTAACACATCAAGACCACTTTGTCTCTTCAAGATTTCATCACTATGAGCTTCTTTATGTTTATTTGCTATGGAGATTAAGAGAATAAAGAGAGGAGTGGTTGAGAATTTTGGCTAGACCAAGAGAAATAGAGAAGAGGGGTAAGAAATGGGTCTTAAAAGTCTATTTATACCCAAATTAAAATTTAATTAAAATGCATGTGTGTCATATGGCACTTTGCATGTCATGATATGACAAAAAAAATATATAATTCTCTCTTAGTCTTTAGTTGTCTTAATTTAGTTCATCAACTTAAAATATCTAATAAAGTCTTTATTACTTCCTCTTATTAAAAATGTCTCCTACAGATTTCCAATTCCTATAATTTCAACCCCTTTATCTAATAATATCATATAATTGAATAGATCAATATTCACAATATAATCTATTTTCCATATCGGTGTTTGTTTTTGTTTAATAAGTGTCATACCATAGAGATTTTTTTCTTTTATATGTATTTATTACTTATTTATGGTTTAGTTCTCCTTTTGAAGGAATTTCAAAACTTGCTCGTAGATTAGATTCTAGATTGACAGGTGTGACACCTCTTGTCAGGATCATTACTCAGGAATCTTTAGCCATAGTGGAAATGTCATGAAGATGATCTTTAGTGACATGTTTAATTGAGTAATGAGTCCCAATGACAAGATCTAACATCACTTGGGCTAGGTGTGACATAATTAGTCTAGCCAGAGTGGACACATAGTCCATGCTCTGAACCGAGTGGGGAATAGGATGGTGAAAGTACAAATTGCACAATATATTATCTATGGAAAGGTTCATAGTCAAACCATTGATGTTACAGTGAATTGGGGGTCATGATGTGTTGCTAGATACTGCTCATGACTTTCTCAAATTAATTGTTAATTTGAGTGGCCAACATATGGGTTACACAATTTGAATGTGTGAATGAGGAATAAAATGGCCTTGGATATCCAAAATTATTAAAAAAATATTTGGAGTCAAATCGTGAAGAAATTCCGAAGAAAAAAAGTACTCGGAGAGTCATGGGCCCGTGCGGGTCTGCGTGGGCCTGGGAGGGAGCTACTAGCTGCCTTTGCACAAATCAGAATGCTGCCTTACAAAGTTTGGCCAATTTTGGCCAAACTTACCTTTTAGCCCCCCAACCCTATTTTGGCAATTTTGCTCTATTTGGGCAGCACTAGGGTGTTTAGGAAATACCTATAAATTGTTTTTTTCTCTAAAAAAAAACCCTAGCCTCTAAGAAAATTAATTGTTAATTTTCTTTACACTTTTGTCATAAAATAATTATTTTGCTAAATACAAAATAATTATTCAAGGCCATTCCCTTAGAGGTTTTCCTCTTCAATCTTTGTGTGGATTACCATGGGCTTAGTATGTTGTGGTTTACGACAATCCAACATGAAGAGAAGGTGTAAAAACTCAAGAACACAAAAGGAAAAATCTTCAAACCTATTATTTTGATTAATTAATTTTGATTAAACAAGTTGTATCCTTTAGCTTGGATTTTGCTTTTTTTTTTTATTTATTTATGCTGCCTTTAATGTATAAGATACATCCTCAAAACCCAACATTGGTATCATAACCCCTTTGTGTTCATCAAAATTAATTTTTGATTGAAGATGCAATGAGATTGCTTGATTTGGATAATTTTTGTTCCATAGGTTTGAAAATTTGATTTTAATTTGTAAAATTCGATTTAATTATTTTTCTCACAATAATTTGATCATGGAATGATTAAAGATGATTATAATGATTGAAAAGTGGGTTGAATGGGATTTAAATAATTAATTTCGAATTTATTGCAAAACTGCCTAAAAACTAGGTTTTGTTGATCTAGTGTTGTTTGTTTGATTTGTTTAGTGGGGCAGTTGATAATATTTTTTTAATTGGATTATTAAAATATTATTTGGACATATTAGGAATATGTTTAAACCTCTAAAAGTGCCAAGAAATTAATAAAAAATCATTTTAATTAATTTTACAAACCAATTGCCATACCGGACTGTTTTAGCACACCCGGTGGGGCTGTTTTGTTTGAATTTTTTTGTATGTATTTATTTCGCTTCTAGAACCTTTAAAATATATTTATGTGATTATTATGATATTATTTTCATGTTAGATATATGTCAAAATTATTTGGCTTAAATTTTATTGTCAAAATAAATTCTAGTTGTAATATGTGTTGGTTTGAGTAGTTTTTGTATTAGTTTGCTAGTCTTGAAATTCTGACTTGTGCCAAAAATTATTTTGATTGGTTTGAGCTAGCCTAAAGGTGCTTGGACTGATAATATTAGGTTCCAAAAATTTTAGGAATTTTGGGGAATTGATTTTGAATCAACTTAAGTTGAGCAATTGTAATTTTAGTGTGATTAGATAGTAATGTGCATGTTAAAAATTAAATTATTTAATTCTAACATCATTATAATTTATTTTGAATGTGGATTAATTTTAAATTAATTCTGGAAATATGCAATTTAATTTAATGTGATTAAATATTAAAATCCATATTTAAATTACATACAAAATCGAATTGGCCAAATCAACGAAAGTAGGCAATTTCGATTCAAGTGTTGGAACTGGTTATTCTAGTTGGAATCAAAATGTCATTATCTAGTTTACCTTTATTTTATCCATTAGAGAATGAATGCTAGGGGTGAATGGCTCGCATTTTGGATGATTATAGAGTTTAGCCTAATGTGATTGAGCATGCATGGTTAACTTTATTTTCATGGTAAATAGGGCCTGTGTGTCCTTGCCTCTCCTTATTTTTCATGTATTTCTCTTCTCATCTCATTTCATTCAAATATAACTTGAGGTTTTCTCTTTGAAAATATGTAATTAGGTTACATAGGATTAGGGTAGATGGAGATGCAAAAGGAGCAAGAAGCAAGGAGGGGGTGCTATAAAGATGAAGGCTTATAAATAGAAATTTTGAATTTCTATTATAACTCATGCATATTCCTAGGTGTGACCTAATCAATTCCCTTTGACTCAAGAAATTGATTGTAGAATTTCTATAATCATGTCATATAGTTAATATAACTAACTTTATATATTCTTGTGATGATATAATGCATTCTAGTTAATAGATGAGACTTAATTAACAAAACCCCTTGATAAATGATAATTAAGTCTAACACCTTCTATTAATATAGAGAGAACACGAGTTCTTCTAGGTATAGGGTTGTTGAGCACACTCAAGCCCACCTTATAAGAATATGTTCAACCATCGAAATATGATTTCATGATTAAAAGGTTGGACTTGACTAATTCTATTGATTTGTTGAACACACTAAAGGTCAATATGAATTGGAGGTGGCATTGGATGAGTGTACATGAGATGTACATGTATCAAGAGTTGATAGCCCAATGATTTTTGCACACAACAATTAGTTGATAGCATAATTCGGTAGTTACATTCGAGATGCAACTGGTATGGATCATATACCTACCAATTTGACGAAAGAGGGCTTGTTGAGCACACTCAATGTCATTCTTAAGTTAGAATTGGATAGTGACCCATTAGGAGAACTTCCAATGTGTTCTCTTGTGTTCATAGTGAGGGCTATGGGTTCTCAATAAAATAGTGGGAGCCATAATGCCTTTTATTAAAGGCCTAATATCATGCATTCATTTGTGCATACACTTATACATTTCAATCTTTACATCTATGTTAGAATCATATCATTCAATGTGAATCAAGCAAATGATGAGCCATAAATTTTGACTTTCTTGACTGACTTAAAACGAAGAATGGTTCTCAAATCCAAATGGTTACTAGAGCCTTGGAATTGCCATTTTCCTTCCCTTATTACTAAAGATGCAAATGTTATGAACAATTTGCATACGAAGTACTTGGATAACAATGGGTTAGTCCTAGTCGTTCAAACTTCAAAAGCAGCATGGAAAATGGATACAAAACCATTATGTATCATCTCAGGGAAATTGCCAATAAGCAAGCTCACATTGAGCGATAAGAGATATCTAAATTGCTCTACCACTCCAAGATGATAGAAGAGAGATCTAAAATGTAATATTCATCATAGATAAAAGGAAAAGGTAGAGAGACAACATAAAAGGTACTTACTTCCATTATAATAAGAGTTGCAAATGGAAGTGGAATGATAAAGTGTTGACACTAGATTTTTGTAACCCAATACAATAGAGGTCCAAGCCCAAAAAAGAGAATTGAAGCCCGTATACAGGAAGGACTCAAATGGGAGCAGTGAAAATAATATCCCTGAAGAATAGGAGGAATGCGATACATTGAAGAAGAAAAATATAGGGATAATGGCTACAAACTAAAACAATTAGTGAAAGTGAAGCAGTAAGAAAGAAAGTGCAAAAAGAGAGATTGTACTCAACAGTTATTTTAACTCTACTGCTATAAAAAGGAGAAACAAATACAATAGAAAGGACTAAGAATCAACCACTCAATTAACATAAACAACTATTACTCAAATTTAGTCAATCTCTAGCAATTTTCATTAAGCATCTGTCTTTTTAGCATAGCTTCAGTCATTCTAATTTCAATTTAGTTTCATTATAGCTTTTTAACATTTCATTCATCAGTAAATTCATCATTCCTCAAGCAGTGTCTATTTAATGGTCATTCTTCTTTAAAACTCATATGCTCCTTAATTCACTATTAATATTTATGTTTCATCAACAACTAGATCTAAGTGCACCGTCAAGGAAACTTATGATCCTATAATTGTTTGATTGGAAGTCGGAGTGCAAATTTCATTTTAGTTTGAAAAAACTATAATTTTATGGCACGCTCGCATTGTGCACTCTCACACTTTTTGCAACCAACATAAAATTGGCATGCTCAATGGGATGTATTTGGTTGCAAGACATATTAATGGAAACTAGAAGTAAAAAAGCAAAGGAGTCTTAGCTCTCAGGATTTGTTCCTTCAACAGGAAATAGGAAGGAAAAGTTCCCCACTTAGAGGAAAAAATTGAAAGCTTGACATTTCCTCAACATGCTGAAGAGGAACAAGGAAACAAAAGTCCATCAAGACCTCAGGTATTAGGTCATAATCCAAATACCAACCCTTTTGATTTTTTTGATATATTCAGTTCCATGTTTAAAGAGATAAGAAATCAATTTCAAAAGATGGAAGCTCACATGACTGAGCAATTAAATCAAATAGCTGAGCAAGCAAAGCATCAGACTAGAACAGTCATTGAAGAGGTGACTCGACATACTACCTCCTAGGAGAGAGGGGAGCTAAGACAACAGGTGCTGGTATATAAGCAAGACCTTATCTCTATACCTACTAAAATACCATCAGGTGAGTTTGGGAGGCAATGCTCTAGAAACAACCGGGAGGCAGGTAACTTAAACTACCCACAAGTGTAGAACGAGGCAAGGTACACTCCTCCTCACCTTAGGGCGGAAAGGACTCTAGGCCTTGGGGTCGAAATCCTTACCAATGCTAGAGCTACTGCTTAAAGGTTTTTTGCCCACAGTAGCCCTACAAATTAGCCCGAAATCTATAGAGAATCGATGCCCATTGTTGGAAACTCGGGGGGTAGCTCCTATATGACTTATGGGTCAAATATGATAAGGAAAATCCACCTTTGACTTTCATGCATGCCTATGCACCAACACTTGCACCACTAGTGCCAATTCTAGTGCTAGTGGATTTAGAGGTAGTAAGAGAAGCATTGCAAGAATTATATGGGCCTAGCCTCAGATAAATAGGCTATTTTGAGTTTCACAAATCCTATCCAGACATTATTCATAAGGAGAATCCTTACCCAAGAGGCTATAGAATACCAAACTTCACACTTTTCTTTGGGGAAGATGGGCAATCCACGTTGGAGCACATTGCCAAGTTCATTATGCAATGAGGTGAATTAGCTAATTATGAGAATTTTCCATGCTACAAACTTAGGTTGTTTCTTAACTCTTTAATTGGTATGGCTTTTACTTGGTATGCTACTCTTCTTAGGAATTCCATAGTAACATGGCAAAAAATGGAGAGGTAGTTTTACACTCAATTCTATAGAGCCGAACTAGAGATTTGTATTATCGAGCTCTCTAGAATAACCTAAAAGAGTGGATAGATGGCTGACCTTTTCATTTCAAAGTTGAAGAAAATGAGGAACCGGTGTAAAATCCATTTGCCTGAGATAGATTATATGAAAATGGCTTAGAGAGGCCTTAACATAGAGCTAAGGAAGAAGTTCTAGGGGATGGAGTTCAGAGATTTTCATGAAATGGTTGCCAAGGTCTTAGAATATGATGAGCTCCTTAGGGAAGAAAACCACAAAAGGAAGGCAGCCCTAGAGACATACTATCGAGAGGTAATACCTAAGGTCACTATAGTTGATTTGATTAACACTAGTTCCTATGTATGTCCTATGCTAATGAAGAAAACTACAGACTTGTGGAAGAAGAATCAAGCCTCAAATGACCAGCCTCAGTACACATTTAAAGTCTCTAAGACTGAGGAGATCTTTGATTTCTTTGTCAAGGAAAAATTCATCAACTTTCCTCCTGAATACCGAGCACCATCCAAGAAAGAATTAAAGGGTAAGACCTACTGTAAGTATCACGACTCATGGAACCATAGCACTAACTCTTGTTGGAGTTTTAGAAATGTGATACAGAATAGAATTAACAAGGGGATACTTAAGTTCCCTGAGAAGAAGGAGGCTATGGGAATTGATGAAGATCTATTCCCACCTATGGCCTTAGTGAATATGGTAGCATTTGACCTTAGGTCCTTTTTGGATTTTAAGAAAAGAAGAAAAACTCGAAAGATTTGGGTTCCTGAAATGCTTCTTATACGGGAAAACCCAAGACATCAGGTGAACAAAAGGGATCAGGCCTACCTAAGGTCGATTCTTGAAGGAAAAATTCTATGGAGCAGTTACTCACTAGGGAGAGATAGAGCTATTCAAATTCAAAGTTCTAGAAGGCAAGTACCTAGAGAGCACCAAAGCTTTAAGAGAAATTCAACCCCAGAAGAAAGACTACTCATCAAAAGGAGATTTGTGGTGCCACCTACAGTACTAGCTGCCAACAGTAGCACAAACTCTAGCATAGGAAATTTCCTTAAAAATTAATAAGGACTCACAAGAGGAGGTTAAAGAGATAGAAAGTAGCTGAGAAAAGGCAAGAGAAAATAGAGAATGGACCGACTCAAACGGCCTCCCTAGTTGCTCTCTAGGGATAGGAAAAAAGGGTACTAAGCTAAAATGGGTTTTGTTCATTAGTAGGCCTTAGGGCCACTGTATCAATAAACACAATATTCATTTTATTTTGTACCTACAAAAAATGTAGGCTTTAGGACCACTCTTCTTTTGCTCTAATTTGCATATATCCTATAAGATCTAGCACACAGCATACCCAGAGGTTGGCCTAATGCCACCTTGATCATTAAATGCAAATGTATGGCTACAATGCTTTTTGTGCTAGTGTTCGGTGATTTCCATCATCAATATGTCAGACACAAATTACTCCTTGAACCAGCCTTAGAGCTAACATGACTCATCATCAGCATCAACTAGAGAGGAATTACCTTGAAGAGAGTTATTGCTATTAAGGAGTTATTATTGCTAGAGAGCTAGTGCCAGTGCTGTTGTTTGGGAGTTGTTGTTGCTGAAGAGCTAGTGTCGGTGTTATTATTAGGGAGTTGTTGCTGGAGAGCTAGTGCCAGTGTTGTTGTTAGGGAGTTGTTATTGCTAGAGAGCTAGTAGGAGCTATTATTACTAGAGCGCTAGTGCTAGTGCTGATGTTAGGGAGTTGCTGTTCTTGGAGAGTCTTAGTGCCAGTGTTATTGCTAGGGAGTTGTTATTGCTTGAGAATTTTGGTGTCAATGCTGTGTTGCTGGAGAATCGTTGAGTTATCGAGTTAGATCTCTAGATGATGTTGTCACCAGTAGCTATCCCAGTAGTTGTAGCTGTCACCAGCGACTGATGCCCTCACCAATAGTTGCTCACTAGTAGCTAATGCATTCTTCACTTTAGCATCTCTACAACATTGTCTACACTAAATATTCATCAACTTGCAAATAAAAACTTAGGTATTTGATTTAGCTCTCTAGTGCCATTTTTAAATATTTTCCAATGACAAGCAAAGCCCCGTAAATTCTAAAGTAATCTATAGGTCGAATTCCATTGGATTCAAGGCAAAATATCTTTTTCATCACCCTTGACATAATGAAGCCTAAATTTGTGGATTTCAGCCTAGAGACTAGTCAAGCATCCGGTGAAATTCATTAAGGTAATTATAATCTCTAGGCCAAAGTCAACTCTTCATGCCCAAAAAATTGTCTTTTCATCACTCTTTACCTAACAAAGCCGAAATTTATAAGTTTATGGCTATAGCTTAATCACTTCAGCCTAGAGACAAAACAAGCATCAGGGAGTTTCAGTTAGCCATTATGCTCTCTAGGCTAGAATTAACTCCTCATGCATAAAAACATTCTTTTCATCATACAAAGCCAAAATTTACAATTTCAGGCTAGGGCATAAGTATTTGAGCCTATAGACTAGGCATGCGTTAGTGAAATTTACAATCATGAAATCATATTTTGATGGTTTCAACATATTATTGTAGAGTGGGCTTGAGTCAGCTTAACAACCCAAAATCTATAAGAACTCTAGTTCATTGCCATATTAATGGAAGGTATTAGACTTAATATGATTTAATGAGGGATTTTTATTTTAATTAGTCTCCTCATATTTGGCATGCATAATATATCCATACATCATAATCTAGATATATAAGATAATTACACTAACTATATGGACATGATTATGGACATATCTAATATCAATCCTTTGAGCCATGAAATGATTGATTAGGTCAAACCCAGGTAGATGCATGAGATTACAACTTGTAATAGAAAACAATTTCCTATTCTAAGTCTTCTTATATTTGGGTCCAACTCTATGGCTTTTTACTCCTTTGTACTTCAACTATGTTCTAATTCTATATAAT
>CATIWF010034452.1:0-25107 GCA_949630135.1 Balakata baccata
TACAAAATCATTCTGTCACTGTATAGAATTCTCCTACAACTTAAAGTGACAAATTAAATATCCACTTAATAGCAAATGTCTGAAGACTGAAATCAAAACCATAACAGTTATCATCAGAATTCAATGTTATGTACCTGCATATACTGAAGAAAACTCCTAAAACTGTTCTAGCTGAACACTGATTAAAAATATGCCCAAAAATCCTGTAGTCACAGCTCTATCAGTTTTCTTGGAGTTTATTGAAAGTTTCTTTTGTTTGTGCTGGCTTGATCTTCTGCATTAAGTGAAATTTTGGATCTGTAGTAATATGGAGTCATTATGACCAGACCGCATGTTCCATCGAACTATATATTTCTTTAGCATAGCTCAAAGATTTTGAACAAGTTTTAGTCATGCAGTGTATTTAAATCTCAATTATGAAATTGGTTCATGTATGTGTCAGCAAATATAATCAAATTATCAGATCTTATAATAATTCTTATTTTTAATAACCAGGCTTCCGGTGCGTTGGGACAGGACTGCCATAGTGGTTATGAATGAAGTGCGTGTTAGCAGTCCATATCTCCCCGACTGTGTGATTGGAGGAACACCCGCTGCTAATGAAAGGGTGAAGAAAGTGGTAAGATATTCAACAAAATGAAATAATTTTGGATTTTTATAGAAAAAATTTGGCAAAATTTATTTTTTCATGTACAATCCATTTCAGCTTGAATTAGAGAGGAAAAGGTTGCATTCTCGTGGTGCCAGTCAGTAATTATTACACATCCTTTGCTGTGGGGAAGGTACCTAGAGAAATACTTGTTGTGGGTACATTGCTTGCACACCAACCTTGGCTTGACACTAACTGAGAAAACGTGTTTCCATTCTAAGACAATCACAAGTTATATTGTCAGTTTCCAGCACAAGATAAATTAGTAGCTATTCTTTCACTGTGCTGCCTGAGACTTTTCCAGTTTTGTTTCTTTGCCACTTGAGGAGGATTGATGGCAGGTTATGCAGTTTTCAATAGCTGTTGCAAGTTAATAGTCTGTTGGATGTCCTCGTGGATGTTGTATGGCGAATAAATTTTCCATCTAATACTCAAAAGAATTGTTCTTGCAGTTACCATTACTGAATTCTTACTGAATTACATTTAAACGCAAGTGGTTATGTAGCAAGTTATATGTAATTTTTAATTTATTAAATGTTAATTTTAGGTAACCGTTTTCAGAGTTGCAAATGTGAGGCAGTGCTTTCAACCTAGAAGCTAGAAAGATGTTGTTGCCTTGTGTCCACCTAGAGAGAATTAGGGGATAAATCAGTGCTTTTGCTCGTGCACAGAGACACTGAAATGCTAGTTGGTAGAAATGGGATGGTGCGGTTCTAAGACACTAAGTTGAAGATTTCAGTTACTATATTTGAAATGGTATATTAGATTATTAGTTGGATTTGTAACCCATGACTTTAAGGGGTTAATTTTATATATGGTCATTAAATTTTGTTCTTATTACAATATAATCACAAATTTTTATTTCAAAAAAATCACTAAACTATATTTTTGTTTCACTAAAATTACTTACGGTATGCATTAGTGAGACAAATTTTGGTCATTCAAGACCGATACAAGAAGCAAAGAGTTCTTTTCCCTGCCTTTCAACCTCAACAAGCTTTTCCCATCTGCGTGATTTTCAAACATGTAATTCTGGACACAAATATTTCACTGCTAACATGGATCTTCATCTGTTTTCAGCATAAAAAAGGAACTGGAACTTGAGAATTTAAATGTATAATACTTGTTTCAGTAACATCCCTATTGTCAGATGGTTGAAAGTGGTACTGAATTAGCATGAAAGGAAAGTCACTATCATCCTTTTGGTTGTGTGCTTTTATCTTCATGTCTTCTGGTTTAACATTCTTTATCAGATGGATATGTGCCTTTTTCCAGCGAACAGATTACCACAAATGATGTCTGCTAACTTTTAATCATATTTAGGAATTGGCTAAAAAAGAGTCAAGACAATAATCCATCCACAGAATTGCAAAGACAATTTGAGTTGGCTAGATGGGCTGTTGCTACTAATAACTCAGATTTCAAACCTTTATGAGTTGCGCAAGTGGTGAAAGAATATATTAGTATGACCATCAACATCTTTTCTACCTCAGCTTGAACAGAATAAGTTGCTTGCTGCCTATATATTTCTGCTAGATCCTTAATCTTTGGAATTGGCCGGAGTACTTCTAAAAATCTAAATTTCTAATATGAACTGTGAGTTCACATGATCATGTTTTAACTTGGTCAATAATTCAGGTTTCTTAATGAAAATTACAGTGCATTCCATAATATGCTTCAAAAATTTTTGTGTTGACAAGAAGTTTGATATTTTGAGTTTGTATTTTTGTGAAAAATATCCCACTAATTTGGTGGTGGGTTCATGCATTCTGTAATTAAACATAAGCATGACACTAAATTTGTGATAGTATCCCTAAAAAAAATTAAAACAAAAGGGTTCTATAGACCTCTCCTTTTTTTTTCCTTGTTAAATATTTATTTTCAATGATTTTTTGTCATATGCAAAAGAGTATGCATTAAAAACTAAATTACCTCTGCTTAGAAGTTTTGAATTCGAATTTTTGGGTTTGGAGCGGCACTTTATCCTTAATGAATTTATTCGGCACGACTCTTGGATAGTTGAAAAAAATTTAAATTTTTGAAATTAATTAATGAAATTATTAAAGGACATGGATGCCTCATCTTTTTTGGAATTCAAAAAAAATTTCCTGGAAGTTCAGAACTGAAACCGGAGAGGAACTGATTAAGAAAATATGAAAGAAAAGAAAAATCAGGTGATCAATGACAAATTTGGTACTTAATTTAATATAAGAAAAAAAATTATTTGTGACTGGCAAGTTAGTGAAGATGATTGTTGGCTTAATTTCATCAATAGAAACTTAATTTTGTATTCTTATAATAAAATCAAATAAGTTTTTTTTTGTCTCGTAAAATTCACTTAACGATAGTCTAGTTTTAATAAAGTTATTTCCAGCAATTGTTCAGCAGTTAACAATCAAAAAGTTATGCTGGCATCCAGTTTGCAACTTGATACATGTCACATTATTATACAGGTCAAATAGAACGTCACATATACTTACAATTTAGCATCCACGTTAGCACTATAAATTAAAAATAGTGTCAATTTGGATGTTAACACTCTATTTGACCTGTACAGTGACATGACATATCTCAGGTACTAGCTGAGATGCCAACGAGATTTTCTAGTTGTTAACTGCTGAGAAATCACCGAAAATGACTTTTCTGAAAGTATATCATTATTAAGTGATTTTTATAAGACAAAAATAATTTATATAATTTTACTGCAAGAATATTAAAATGAAATGATCATGGATGAAATTAACTGAATGGTTGTTCCCAAAGGCATAAAATCCGGGCATTATAAATCTGAAAGTGTCTCCGAAAAAAAGAGGCAAAAACAGTAGTTGATTTGAGAAATCATAGAAGAAATAGGTGACAAAGTGACAACAACAGTTCGTCATGTCCATTTCTGATATTAATTGAAAATCATACTCATCTTCCTGCATTATTCAAAATTAATGTCTCAATTACCATTTAATCTCACGTACAATGCATACAATCACCATTTTAAAAGTTTATCAAAAGTGATAATCTTTTTTGTCATGCATGACTTTGCCTTTATCTGTCATTCTAATATGTCTTACCATAATATATTTAATTTATTATAAAAAATTCGATTTTTGACTGTACTAATTATTAGACCATTATTAATATTTTAATCATAATATGTTTGCAATTATTTTTGTTCAGCTTGAACTTTTTTTCCTTATTCTTTGCCTCGAGAGCTCATAACTTATGTTGACACAATTAAGGTTTCATAAAATTGTGATTGCATAAAATCACAAACCAAAATCAGATCGTGATCATGCCATAAACATAAAATATTTTTTTTTATTTGTGTTAGATTCTGGAATTTAAATATTGTAGCATACCACACAATTTAACATAAATTAAAAAATTGTGCTACAATTAACAATACATGTTGAATTCATTGAAAATAGCTATTAAATTGCACTCTATTAAGTATATTCTTGGAGAGGGATGAAGAGTTTTAATTATGACTAAATTTCGAACATAATTAGTCTCAAACTGTAAGTATATCTCTAGTGATTACACAGAAGAAAAAAATTGTGCCACATGTTTTGGCGTTGTTCCAGTGCAAATCCCCATCACAATAGCCAAAGTTGATGAGTGATTCCAATTTTTTTGAGTTACAAAGTTAGGCTTCCACTAGCTGGAATATTGCAGTGAAGATAATGCATTATCTACTTTAAACACCTTTAAAATTAATGCTCCATTAATGAGTAGAGAATATACCAATTCTTCAATTCCAAATCTTCTATATAATCACACTTCAAGAGTTCTTGGAGAGTATATTTTAATGAATTTTTCTTTTTAACTTATCCCTTCAAAATATTAAAAACTTTCTGAATTGATTATTTGTAACAATTATATTAGTAAGACTATTTTAATTCCTTAGTATAAATTGAGGGAAAATTTCACAATGTGGATTTCAAACTTAATAACTTACAAGACTTATACATATATTTATTGCCATTTTATTAACTAATAATGACTGCATATAGAAACTGCAAATATATGACTGCCTCTGCCAGGTTTTTACCCACCTCCTTTCAGCAATACAATTTAAAAAAAAAAAAATGTATAAGATATATCCCTCCAACAGGTGACAATATATAGTTCATATTTTCCTTCTTTTTTTTTTCCTTCTTTAATCTTCAACATCAATTTGGACTTCTTTTGTGGACATTCCTCAAAATACTATTGAAAGTTTTGTGTGTGTGTGTGTGTTATGCATTAAAGGGGAAGAATTAATGTAAAGAAAGCGATTTGGCCAAAAATAAATCAATAAACCCCACTAGACCATTGTTCGGTACCAATTTAATTAGAAAATTAGAATGTTTTTAAAAAGGGAAGTCACAGAGATACCATACCTAAATTTGTTGTCCCCACAAGGTACAATCCATAAACATTTTGTTGATTTTGAATTGCATTCACTAGTAATATACAATGTAATTAGACTCCTATTTTATTTGGAAGAATCGAGAAAAGTTTTGAATTCGAATTTTTTTTTGCCACGATCTATAATATTAGTGAAAATTTAATATATTTATAATAAATGTAAGAGAATGCTTACCCATAATATATATTACCCACAGTTCATTGTGCGGACTCATAATGAACCAAAAAGAATTAGTCCCCAACCCATTAAATATTGAACTGTGAATCAACTAGTTTCCATTTAAAATTAGGGTTTGCATTGCCCCATAAGAGTCTTCTTTGGACAGCAGATTGATCTTTCACCATTTAATACTTGAACCAACATCGCACATGGCTTACACAGATTGACATTAAATCAAAGATATTTACACATGTGAAGCATAGAAGAAAAATTTTCAAACATTGGGATTCAAATACTAACATCTTATACCAGATTTACATTAGTCAAACCAAGATCCTATCATCAAAGATTTCTTTCCTTTTACCTCACCTAGAAGTCTTTGCTCTTAATCCAATGCTAAAACATGTATAATTAGTATTTTTTGGACTTTGAACTAGCATATTACGTGTGTTGAAGCCAATTAACTGTGATATTTTTTATGGGTATGAAAATTCGATTTGAATTCATTCATAAAATTGACTTCAATACAAAGGAAATTTAATTAAATACCAAATCTGAATAATGCACTCTAGAAAACACTCAAAATCAATTAGAATCCGATTCAAATTGTAACCCAATTTTATATGGAAATATCATTGGGTTTTATATGAAATGGAACAGGACACTAAAGCCAACCACAATGGTCGCCAACGGAAGTAGGATTTGCTCCAAAATATCCAAAGAATCGGAAAGGCCGGCAAATTATATCATGGTGTGGACCCAGGATCCATTTGACACGTGAAAAGTAAATAGTCTTTCTTTGAAATTTTAAAATAATAGGGGGAATTAATGAACGTGTTTGTTTGGGTATTCTTTCAATTCTATTTTTTTTTTCTATTTTGATGTGATTTTTTGGTGTTTAGATGATTTCATTCTTTGTGTTTTTTATTCTCTTGATTCTTTTTCACTATTAGGTGTAATTTTGTGTTTTATAAAGATACAATTTTAGTTATTTCAATTTTTATTGTTGTTGCTACGTTGTTTTGTGATTTTGTATTTTCTAGTGCGATTTGTTTTGTCTTAATTTATTGTTGCTTTTTTATTTGCTTCGAAGAGAATCAATGGATATTAGTGTCAAAAGTTGCATTGTGAGTTCTAATAAAGTAATGAATTTTTATTGATATAGTAATGAATATTTTTTAATAATCTAATCAATATATAGCAGATAAGTAATAAACTTATGTTATTAAAGTATTAAACATTTTATTAGTAACAAACTATATAATGAATTTTTTCTAATAAAGTAATGAATCTTTATTGACATAATAATGAACATTTTTTAATAACTTGATCAACATATAGCATATAAGTAATGAATATATATTAGTAAAGTATTAAACATTTATTAGTAATAAGAGTCATGCCATTTTTTTAATAAACTAATGAATTTTTTAATAAAGTAATGAACATTTATTAATAAACTAATGAATCTTTTTCTAATAAACTAATGAGCATTTTTTTAATAACTTGATTAACCTATAGCAGATAAATTAATAAACCTATATTAGTAAAATATTAAAACTAACGAATATTTTTCTAATAAAGTAATCAACCTTTATTGATATAGTAATGAACATTTTTTAATAACTTAATCAATCTATAACATATAAGTGATGAACCTATATTAGTAAAGTATTGAATATTTTATTAGTAACAAACTAATAAACTTTTTCTAATAAAGTAACGAACATTTGCCAATAAATTAACGAACCTTTATTAACATAATAATGTATATTTTTTAATAACCTGATCAATCTATAGCATATAAGTAATAAACATATATTAATAAAGTATTAAACATTTATTAATAATAAAAGTAATGACTTTTTTTTCTAATAAACTTTTTAATAAAAAAATTAACATTTATCAATAAAATAATGAATCTTTTTTCTAATAAAGTAATAAATCTTTTCTACTAACCTGATCAACTATATCATATAAGTATTACTTACATTTGTTGTTAATACGATTGTTTCTTAAACATACATTTTAAGTAGCTTCATAATGTTCCATAGACTAGGTTTCAGGATATAAGAATTCGGAAACGCTAGCTGCTATTTTTTTGTGTATTACTAACCGGTCTCTAAAAGTTTAAAGGTCCAACTGGTTTCTAAAAGTTCATTAGCTTTAATTAATCCGGTTTAAGCCATTATGAAATAGAATTTTTAGGGCACAAATTTTTTCCATACACAATATTTAAAAAACCATTTTAACCAATTATATAGTAGCTGCCACCTTCTTCAACGCGTAATAAATAATAGCATATAAATATTTGAAATACATGTTATAATGTCGGTTTGAAATATAGAAATATAAATATAAGTGCACATTATTTAATAGGATATGAGTTATAATGATTTGTTCCACGTCCCCTTCCACACTGCTAGCAAGGAGCTGACACTTTTGCTTGTTCATGTTGCCAATATAATTAGATAAACCATAATCTTCATTATATTAATTATATGTTAAATTTAAATTCCATTAGACTTTGGAGCTTAAAAAAAGTTTTGCTTGGAATGTTTTATTAATTTTGATTTGAAGATAGTGGATTTGCTTTATACCGCAACCCACTCAAGATTAAATCATTAATGCTAATCGAAAAGGCAAAATCAATTTTATAAATATACTAATACAAAAAAATTAATGATAAAACAGAATCTAAGTAAAGAATGAAAAAAGCAAATGTTACCATCACTTTCTTATACTTTTTATCATACTCTTTCGTTAAAAAAAAAATTATATAAAAAAGTAAATTTCACCGATGATACCTTAATTATTTAAATTGTAATAATTCGGTATTTCAAAAATTATTTTAAATATAAAATAAATAATATTTAAAATACTGAATTATTACAATTTACATAGTTAAAGTATTGTTTGTGTAATTCACCCTTCTATAAAAAGATACCAACCTTTTTTTATTAAAATCAAAATGCCAAAGGTACTATTAGTCATGAACTATATTCTATAAGCGAGTAATTCCCTCAATTTTGACTCAATATAAATAAGTTTTCAAACTTTAAATTCAGTGCAAATCAAGTTCTGAACTATATCCTATAGAGTGAGTCATCTCTCACAAGAAAGAAATAGTTCACAGTTCTAGTTTAAAAAACCTAATATATAAAGGGTCTAATTGTACTAAATTTAAAATTTAAAAACTTATTTACACTGATAAAATTGAAAAATGAATCGCTTTGTAAAATATTGGAAAATAAATCGTTCTATAAAATATAGTTTATGAGCTAAATTACACATTTAACCAAATTAGAAATTTGTTTGTAATCAGAAAAAGATAAGAAATTTGTTTATTAAAAAAAAAAATGTTAGAGAGGGAAGAGCCAAAGGCAAAGGGGATTGGCAAACGCGGATAAGGTGGTGGGGCGTCAGCGTCACTGTCCTTCCAAAGGAATCTGCCTCTGACGCCTCCCCACAACACCTTCTTTTTCCTTCTTTCTACCTTTGCGTGCTCATTTTTATTTGGGTTAAAGTACATATATATTTGAGGTCAGACATCGATTTCAATATCACCGCACTCTTTTTTATTTTTTCTTTTTTTTTTCTAATAATTCTCTTGATTTTTTGAAATCAGGTCTCAAAAATAAAAATAATGATACAAATAATCTCTACTTTAAACATAAATCATGGAATTTAGGGTTTGATAGAGAAGGAAAAGGAATTATTTTAGGTTAATTGTTTTAAGTTTGACAAATTTTGTCGATGAAAAAAATAATTAAAATGTTTTATTTGGTATCCAGAATAATTCAGAGCGTGTATTCCAAATTCAAACTAGAGACCTCTGGTTAAGCTGTAAGACTTTCGTAATAACTTATTCATATCTTCATGATAAAAAAAAGCCAAATTTCTAAAAAATTTGAACTTTTATATTTGTATAAAATATAATTTGTATTTTTAATTTTTTCAATTAAATGAATAAATTTTTAACATTTTATCCATTTAAATTTTTTAACTAATTTAGTAGAAAAAATTGCTTATATGTTTGAACTTTCTGACAGAAAATCTATAGCAACTCTAAATTCTCTTGTTTTCTTTAAAATTTAGTTTGAATTTCACAATACCAATCTCCCAAAAGATTTATTGGATAAACGAATCAAACCTTTCAGGGCAAGATTTGAAGGACATAGCAATTAGTCATATTTAGAAGAAAAGATTGGTTAGAGTTGTTGTGTTCTATTGTTATTTCTTTATTGTGTTCTTTTAGTATAAAAATAATAATATTTTGTTTTGTCGTAAACATTGATAATCCCCTGCGTAGTCAATAAATGAAATATGTTCACCTAAAAAATTCATATACATCATCAATTTTTTTTATCAAATTGCCTTGAATCTCTAAATTTAATATAATATTAAAAGTTCATTCATTTAATTAAAAATATAAAATTATTTTTGATATAATTTAGCCTAAATAAATTAAAAATTTAGGGTTTGATAGGGAAGGAAAAGAAATTACAATTGATGTTGCTTGACGATTATAGGGGAAAAAAAATTGTCCACTGGACGGATAAATACCAAAACAGCCACTAAGAATTGCTAAGAACCCATAAATCTTAATTAATCTTCTTAACCCATTCGTAATAATTCCTTTTTCCCCAAATAAATAAAAAACACATAAAATAAGTAAATAAATAAATAAATAAAAAGTCATTGACTCCGTGGACAACGCCGGACATGTCCGGCCATGCTTCCATCACCTGACGTCTCTCCACGTGGCAAGTCCAGCAGTTCCTGAGGGCGTGCCGGTGTGAATTATTTTAATGTCAATTAATTGTATAATAAGAAGAGAGTTTAAAATGTCAAATTTATCTTAATTTATAAAATAAAAAAATAAAATTAACCACGTAAGAATTTAGTTAGTTGGGAAATGAGAGACGGCCTGCTTAGCGTTTGCCTTTTGCTTGAATAAGATATGCATACAGCCTATGAAGCTTCAACCCTATGGCATCTCGTATTTTCGATATCGATACGTTTCTAGTATCAATATAAAACGTTGTAGGTATATTTTGTAATTTTTAAAAAATTATAAGTTCATTTTTTTAAATTAAAAATATATTTTTTCTTTTTAGAAAATATAAAATTTCTGTTCGACACCAATTACTACTCAAGAATTTAATTTTGTGTTATTTTTGTTAAATTTTATAGGAAAATAATATTTTTGAATTTAATCATTTATAAATTTACTACTATGTTCTAAATATTTACATGTTTTCTCTTTGTATCACAATATTTTTATAAATGTCATTTTCTAGTGTCCGTATCTGTACCTATACTATATCCATTCTACATAATATACAGCTTTAATATAAATTTTTAATTAGATTCAATGTATTATAATATATGTATCCATGTCAGATAATATAAATAAAATAATTAGATTAATTAACAAACAATATATCGAACTGAATCTATCTAAAATTTACTCCTGCTTATATTTGTTAGGGCCTGAGGTGTGGTCTTAGTGGGAGCTGTAGAGAAAGAGACTGCTTCTCTTCTTTCTCTTATCTTTCTTTCTCCTCCTTCAAATTATTTTTCCATGAAATTATAGCTAGCTAGGTAGCAGAGAGAGATCAGACATGGGAAACTGTCAAGCCATAGATGCAGCAGCCTTGGTCATTCAGCACCCTAGTGGCAAGATTGAGAGGCTCTATTGGCCTATTCCAGCTAGTGAAGTCATGAAAAACAATCCTGGCCATTATGTTTCTTTGATTATTCCATTGCCTGCTGTTTCTGGGGAACCTGCTAATACTAATAACCAACACAACAAGACTGTTCAGTTCACTCGTGTTAAGCTTCTTAGGCCTACTGATATTCTTGCTCTTGGCCATGCTTATCGCCTTGTTACTACTCAAGGTCTGATACTGAGAACATCAAATTTAAACCACATTTATTATTTATTTGTTATGGCTGTTTTTGAAGTTTTCAGCTTTCAATTTCTCATTTTTCTGTATTTTGTTTTTGGGTTGTAGAAGTTATGAAGGTGTTGAGGGCAAAGAAGTATGCAAAAATGAAGAGGCAGCAACCAGAATCAGAAAATGAAAAGCCTCAAATGGCTTCAGAGAAGGACATCAGTTCAGATTGTGAGGCAGGAAACAAACCTGAAATTCACAGGGATAAGGACAAAATTCATCAGGTATTAACATACTCACTACAGTTCTCCATCATTAATTACCAATTTCATTCTATCATTTGATCAGAGTTGATGATTATTATTCATTTAGACATGAAGATAATGGAATAAGATTGTCTTTTATTGTTTTTGTTGTTGTTGTTTTATCCGTAGAAGCTGGAGAACACAACTGTAAACAATACAAAGTATAATTCACTTTTGGAATATTTCATTCTTGTTCAAGCAAATTGAGCATTGTGATAATGCTAATTTCAGGCCACAAAACATGAAAATCACCGACCAAGGGCACCGGCCAACAACTCTGCCACCGTGATGAGATCAAAGTCATGGCGTCCATCATTACATAGCATCTCTGAGGCGGCGAGCTGATTGCAAAAATCTTGGATAACCAATGAAAAACTACAGCTGATTGCTTCCACAATTTACAGAGACTGGTCAAATTTGAAATCCTTACACACAAAATAGATTCACTCCAGGGATTATCAAATCAAAACCATTGTAAACCAAAGCGGCCAGTTTCAAACCATTTTAAAGTAATAAGAAATCTGTATAGCTACAAAAAAAGAGTGATGGATCTGACATTCTTTTACAAGAAAATATTGTCTCAGGAGCTTTAGTTCATAGAGTTGATTTATTTCCAGTACATGAGGTCATAAGTTCCATCATAAATTAAAAGGAAAGAACTTATAAATCCAAAAAAGAGATTCACTTAGGTAGGTTTTGAGTTCCAAAATTCCCAGTCCTGATCAACATGGCTCTGAGCCCACAACAAGGATTCTCTAGCAGCTAAAGGTGCTCCAGGCAATTTCTTCTCCTTGAGGGCAACCAACATATCAGTGAATGGCTCTACCAATAATGTTCCAGGTCCTCCATACTCCTTGTGCAAGAAGTCTCTAAAAATCTATTTCCAATACCACAAGCTAGTTAGCATCAAAAGAAAATCTAAAATTTTGTGCTTTAATCTCAAAGCTTCAAACACGCAGGAAGCACATGTACATGTTGATGTTGCCAACATTGGACTTAGCATGCACAAAAAGTTAGAATGAATTAATGTTGTCGTCTTTGGTAAAGAGCTATTGTAAGCCCAGATATTTCTTTTTAGGATCAATTATTAACTGTTATCAAGTCAAGCAAACGCAAGGCTCCTATGAAATTAAAAAAAGATGGTTTGACTATGGTTAGTGCTTGAGAAGCTATAATTGAATTAGTGGTAATATGAGCTAAAAAGATTTGACTATGGCTTCAATCCTGATGTTTACCATCATTATCAACCAGTCATGTTGCCTCAAAATACTAACGACCCATATGGGTTATTTAGAATAAGGGAATTTGGTAGAAATAGTTTTTTTGTTCGCATTCAGAAACGCCAAGATCTAGCTTGAGATCAGGTGTAATCCTTCCCTTACAACGATTTCCCATTTCCATTAATCAGGTACAAGAGTTGAGTTCTGAATACCAACATCAACCAGCACCAGAGCAAAAGTAAATTCAAACATACGAAAGGAAAGAAAAGAAAAGGAAAACAAAAAAGAAATATGCTATTTCCTCACTTCAGGCATCATAAGCAATTGTTCACTACACAAGGTCATTCCTCTTTTGTGTCACGGTTGAAGTGTTGTTATGATTGCACAATGTTTAAATTGTTTAATTTGACTTTTAAATATTCACGAAAGCAAATTTAAATCAAAATCTCAATCAGTGTCATTTTCTTAAGCAGATAAATAGCATGAAATGTTTGATTTTTTCATGTCCAGACAAAGAGGGGAAAGGGGGGATGGGGGTTGACCGGTGGGGTGGGCTATTAACGACTTAAACCACGGAACTTCAAAGAGATACATGGAGCTGGAGGGCCAAAGCTTCAGTGGTTTTACAAGAGAAATTTAAAATATAATTGTCCCACCAAATGCCCATTGCTCTTGCCTAGATAGTCATCCTCACCATATGGCCATACCATTTTCTTTAAGCATGTGCCTCAAACTGGTTCTACCAAATGCATGACATTATGCACAAAATTCCCGGAAAAAGCAAATTCTGTCATTTATCTGAAGATCAGGTTTGAGCCATTGCCCGTGTTTTGTGCCAAACCCCTTCCATGTCACTTTCTTGGCCATCGGAAATATGCATTACTCGTCTCAGTTTATGAGAAAGGCATTTTGGATTTTCAAACAGAATTATTTCCTCGCCCTTGTGCTTCCTCGCCCAGCACATGCAAGATGGCTTCTTGTCATCATACTCAGACAATCTCTTCTCCAATAGCTTTTCAACAGACTTTTTGTCCAAGGACCACATGTCATATCAATGGAAGGATAAAACTGACCACAACGCATGCCAAAAGGCCCAAAACAACTTGCACTTAAGTTCTTTAAATACGTAAGAAATTTTGCTGAACATTCTTTATGTGTGGTTTTCATTTTAATGTGTGGATGTTGACATGAATGTTAATCTAGGTTTTTGCTAGAATTTAGTACCCTGGGCCTAACTAATAAGAATGTTCTCTCTAACAAATACAGATATCTTTCTACTTCAGTGCGAAGATAGAAAGATATTGAGAATAAATGAGGACCCCAGAGGGTTTATTGAAGCTTTAAGTATGCTAATAAATGGATATATTCTCAGACATCCCCATAGAGATCGGTCGGCCCCCATGTTATGCATTATAAAACATGTTACAGCATGAATTTTGCTATGTGAAAATTTCAACTACTAATTCCATCAGGATAGCACACCCTATTATAAAAAACATGTTCTTGGTAATAGATCCACCCATCAAATTGTTGAGTGAAAAAAAATCAAGGCTGTTATAAATCTGTAGGACATCAAAATATGACACAAAATAAATCCTCCAGAGAAATAAATGGATTTGAATTCAAAATTTTTGTAAACTTTTTGAATGAGATCTGTAATATAGAGGTTGCATGACGTTGGATATGTTGATGCACTTAAAAGTGTTATTCAAATAAATGTTAGTGTACATATCTTATCAGAGAAAATTATAGTTGAAAGAATTCCTGTGACGTGTCAACCCGTTTTTTTTAACATATTTGTAAATTCCATTAAACCAAAGAAGCATCCATAGCATACAAAAAATAATATTTCCCTTTACTTGTCAACCCTGTTGAAGTATTTTAAAACTGAAAAACAATTCCATATCTCTTCATTCCAAATTCCTCCTATCCCAATGCAGCCAACCAAAGTGAAAATGATTGAAAATATTCTTCAATAAAGTTTTTTGTCAGAAAACAAGAAGTGGAAGAATTTGTTGTTATATTTCACTATTTAGGATGTACAGCTATATATACAAGTGTGTCTAGACTAAATAGGAAACAAATCACAAATAATTCCTAACATATTTACAGGCAGATTATATGCTTAACTTCCGTAACATTTTTCTTTCACATAATGAAAGAAGCAAAACATAATGTGAAGCAGATATGATCATACCATGTTTATTGGTACTACAAAGTGCAAAGTAGTAATGAAAAGAATTTCAAAAGAATTTCAAGGAGGAAAAAAAAAATATCATTTCTGCATAAAAGCCTTATCTTTGATTATCAATATTGCTGGTATAATATCATTTTTCCGTGAGAGTTAACTCTCTTAACTAGCCGACATCATTTAGGTAACTCAAAAACTACAAATTCACTTAAAACATTCACCTCTGGGAGCAATAAAAGATCCTTAATATCAGAAGTCTTATTTATGCTGAACCAACTAATTCCCTCAATGATTTTGTAGTGAGTGTGCGTGTGTATGTGTATATATATATTTATATATAAGAAAAGCTGTTATAAGATGTGATATAGTTCCATATTATGTCAGTGCTCTAGTCAAAGGAAATATTGAAACAGTAATGTCAGGGTAAACTTAAGTAAGACAAATTATTTCATAACTTAATGGTGTGAGAGGGAGGAGGGCTCAAGTGCGAGCCCCCTACCCTGAAAATGGAAAATCTTTCCTCTGCTGGCTAGGTTCACCACTTTGTTTCCTCCTAACTACAAACCATACTAATGTATTACGCTTATGGAATAAATAAATAAATAAATGAACGTCAAGGCAAGTGCCAACCTCCCCCAAACTCTATAACTTTAATTCATAGCCTCACTTACACATTTTCTCGAGTAGGTCATATGCAAATGTCTGTTTATAAGTCATTGCTTAGTTGCAACCAAATTAGCAAGTTATCCACCTAAAAAAGATCACTAACATAGTAACATTCAATACCTCCTTAAATCACCACAAACAAACAAAAAAAGCATAATCAAGTTAATAACTGACCCCCCCAAAAAACAAAAAAGCAAAGAAAAGAAAGAAATTTACCTCCGCGCAAACATCAACTACTTTATCAAGATCATCACCAAATGTTTCCCTCTCCTTGGACAGTTTGCTCAATAGCTCAGCTCTAAACTTCTGGGTCTCCTACAATAACCGAAACCCAATAGCACATACAAGAAAAAAACAGAGACATGGATGAATAAATCAGTTTATAAACACTCACTGAATGAGCAAATTCGGGAATGGGGTCAGGGTAAACGTACTTCTGGGGAGCGGAGGTGGCTCTGGGAAGGTTCCTTGATATGGGCTTGAAGGAAGGAGCAGATGGTTCAGGTATAAAGCAAGGTATCCGTTGGATATCAGGAGTAGTGGAGATTGATATTTTGGCGGGAGAGATAAGAAGTGGAGATGCAGAGAGACTGTAGAGAAAGGCCATGTGAAGTGAGGAGGTGAAAAGATACCGTTTTCTGATTTCAGAACCCACGTTATCCCCAAGTGGCAAGTTATGTGGCCCATTATTATGATAAAGCCTACTTATTAACGGCCCATTATGAGCCCAATAGTGGGCTATGCTACCCAAGTGGATTAACTTAAAGCCCAGGAAACTAAAACTTGCCCTGCCCACTGATAACATTTTAGCATTTAATTATATATATATATGTGTGTGTGTGTGTCGTGATAAAGCTCAATCTTTAATGTTTGAAATAATATATAATAGAAAAAATTACTATTTTACCCATATAGTTTGATATAATACATTATAGTACTTCCCTGAAGTTTAAAGCATTTACTGTTAGTTAAAAATAATATTTTCTTCCGCTCATAGGGGTACTAGTTAAATATTTCAAATTTCAGAGGGATGCTAGTACAAGATGAGTGCTAACAACATTTTCTTATACAATTTCTACCATACACTTTCAATGAAAAAAAAAACCAAGTGTTTTTTCATTTTTAAAAACAATATTTTTATAATAAAAGTTTGTGCTTTATAGAAAAAAGACACGTCTTCTTTTCATTGGAAGTGTATGATGAGAATTGTATAATAAATTATTGATAGCATTCCTCATTAGTACAATAGATTAAATTTGCAGAGAATACTAGTATAATAGGTTAAACTTCAGATGTCAAATAGTAATTCTTTGGTCATTTTACCATAATTTAATATCTTTTTAACGGAAAATATAATAAAATGACATATTAGTATAATATTTAAATTTGCAGAGAATATTTAAAGAAAAATGACATGTGTTTTTTTATTTTTAAAATCAATATTTTTATAATAAAAGTTTGTGCTTTATAGAAAAAAGACACATGTCATTTTTTCATTGGAAGTGTACGATGAGAATTGTATAAAAAAATATTAGTAGCATTCCTCACTAGTACAATAGATTAAATTTGCTGAAAATACTAGTATAATAGGTTAAATTTTAGAGATCAAATATTAATTTTTTGGTCATTTTACCATAATTTAATATCTTTTTAACGGAAAATATAATAAAATAATATATTAGTAGAATATAATAAAACAAGAAAGGAACAAATCATATAATTTTTAAACTTTAGAAAGGTAATAGTGTATTATATCAAATTTCATGGAATAAATAATAATTATCCTTGTATAGTATATCGATCCTTTCTCATTAGATGATATTAATTATTTAATTAAATAATTATTTCACAAATACAATTAATTAATATTTTAATGAATGAGATGAGATGGTATAAATTTTTTTTTTAATCGAAAGGTTTTTTGTTCAATTTTGGATATGAAGCACTTTTAAGATTTAGAAAGGATATTTTACTTCTTTAACTGATGAATATATCCAACACAAATCCATATTAGTTTACAATGCAAAATTGTATGATACGGAATGATTAAAATTAAAAAAAAAATACAATTATTTAATTCAAAGGAGGAAACCACCTTTATACAAAATACAAAAGTTGTATAAAAAGTGTGTTTGGTAAGTAAACACATCCTTTATTTTTGAATTAACAAATCAAAGCCAATAGAATTCCTTTTTTTGTTTAATGGATATCTTTTGAAGCCATCAATATTCTCTTATATATATATATATAAAGTAAAGGGGGTTACAAACTTTGGATTCAAGTGATTTTATTGTATGTGTAATTTGTACTATGCTCCAATTTTTCATTTTCTTCTCAATTCTATTTTCTTGGATAACAGTAATTTATGCAAATTAATCTTTTGACTGTTATTAATTACAGCATCAGCATGTATTAACTTTGACTGCAACCCATCGCAGAGGTAACGAAATTTTGGATTGTACTGTTCTTCTCACACTTAAAATGTTTTCGGAAAAAAAAAATTAAGGAGGTTTTTTATAATTAATCCTTACTATTTTTACGTGAAATTTATATCACAAACCAACGACGTAAAAAAAAAATTTCCTTAATATTAATTATTTCTAATTAATTATACACCGTTGAGTACATAGTTATAATAGAAGTGAATATTAAAATTTTCGTTTATAATTTTTATTTGCATTGACAATAATATGCTTCAAATTTGTTGGAGTTTATAATGCTTAATTGGATCCTATATATGTATATATATATATATATATATATCAAGTTGAGTAGGTCAATATTCCTTCATTCTTTTTCTTTTTTCTGTCTTCAACTTGAAAAATAATTTCACTTTGCGAGATTGATGTGGAATGCACTATAAGCTGCTATTGCTTTATTACACGTGCTACAAAAAAAAAAGAGTTAGAATTATATTTATGTAATTACATTAAACCGTGATTACCATATATATATATCTTTTGAGCATAGTTGTAAAAATCGGTCCGACTGGTTCAATCCGAAAATTTGGGAACCAGCCCTTAGGCCAAGGGGTTTTTATCCCATAATCTCGGAGAAAATGGTCCGGCCAAAAAATTGGCAACTCAACTGGTTCAATTGGAAACGGGACCAGATTGACCGGTTTTTCTAGGTCATTTTAATTTTTTGCAAAAAAAAAAATAATTATTAAATCTGGTCCAACCTAGCCAGTTCAACTAATTTGACTCTAAAACTATATTGGTTAACTACAAATTAGTCAAATTGATCAAAGTAAACATATTTTTGAAGGCTTAACTCACATTTATTTATAAGATATTATGTTATCTTTCTTTTACTTTTTTTCTATCTGGGTTGTTGACTACTTTTTATATTTTTTTTCTTACTTTTTTTTTTATGTTATTTTTCCTTCTCAATTTGAGATTTTGAGCTTATTTAATCATTAATTAAATATTATACAAATATATGAAATATGATTTTTTTTAAAACAGATAATATCAATTTTGTAAATTAGGAATGACCTCCAATAACTTATATTCTATTTTTATTATGTATAAGACATTATGTTTTATTATATATGAAATTTTATATTTTATGAAAATATTACGTAGACTGGTTCAACTTCGATTCAACATCAAACTCGTGATCCTCTAGCTTTCCCGGTTCATTGATTAGACCGATTTTTACAACCTTACTTTTGAGTTAGTTTTGAGATAAATTAGATTCAATGTACATTTATTCTATATGGTATTAGAGTCACCGATTGAACTATCTATATATGTCTAATCTTGTAAAATTTACATTCCAGATTTTCATATGTATTCGATTCTAGATATAAAAGGGTGTGATGAGATATTTCACATTGGCTAACTAAAATATCTATATAATCCTTATAATGGCTTGAACATCATTTTTTCAAAACCTGTTTTTTTTTTTTTACTTAATTTTTAGGATGATTTAGTCCGAAAGCCCATTAATTCAACAACATCAATTAATATGTTGGGTCTTTATTAATTTGTTGTTATTTAATTTAGAGAAAATTTCATGCTTTATCCAAATTTTTATGTTTTTTTCATTTTTATCCATAGTTTTTTGTTTTTGAATTTGCATCGACCGATTTTTTTAATTTTTATTTTTAAAGAGAGAAAGAGCAGTTGCAGACTATAATTTTCAAGAAGATTTTGTTCAAATGCAGCGATGAAGAAAAAATTTGCTCAATTTACTTAGAAATAATAGATGAAGGAAATTTGTGTGTGACGCTTCCATTTTGCAGAAATATTTATCATTATCGTTGCATTCGACTATATTTTTTTAACCATAGTCATTGCCTACCGTATCGTCTTCATGTTTGGGATCATTAGCATTTAGGTTATTGTATGCATTTATTTATTAATCATCAATTATCTTTCATCCTTCAAAGATATACCCAAGATATACTCAAGATATATCGGATTTTATAGCTTTTATTCAAAACTGTTTTAGATTGAAGATATTTTCGAGATATACCCAATATATGACTAAGGTATACTGGACTTTATAGACTGTTGTCCAAATATTTTATGCTGGAGGTATTCCAAAATATACTCAAGGTATACTGGACTTTATAACTTTTGTTCACAACTATTTTAGGTCGAAGATATACCAAATGTATGTCCAAAGTATACTAGACTTTTGTAGCCTTTGTTCACAACTGTTTTAGGCCGAAGATATCTCCAAGATATACCGAAGATATGCTTAAGATATACTGGACTTTATAACATTTGTTCCCCACTGTTAAGCCGAAAGTATCCCTAAGATATATCCAAAATATATCGGACTTTATTGCCTTTGTTTACAACTATTTTATGCCGAAATATACCTAAGATATATAAGAGATACATATGTAATTGTAAAAAGTATTTTTCGATAAAATTAATAAAAAAAAAACATTGATAGTATGTAAAGTTGTAATTATTTTATTTTATTTTTTTTATATTTACAAAAAATTCCCTTTAATTTACTATATATAATCCACCAACAATTACTAAAGATAGCAGCAAATCTTTTTGATAAAGCCTGACCTCCTTATACAATTTGGTCTTATCTTAATTATATT
Organism: Balakata baccata; assembly: GCA_949630135.1. Taxonomy (NCBI): domain Eukaryota; kingdom Viridiplantae; phylum Streptophyta; class Magnoliopsida; order Malpighiales; family Euphorbiaceae; genus Balakata; species Balakata baccata. Next base: position 20,567 of record CATIWF010034452.1, read on the forward strand.
TCTCGATGCACATTTCTAATTTTCTATTACTTGTAGAGTACAAAGCTTTCGGCTAAACAGGAAATTTTCTTTTATGTATCGAATCAAATCCACTTTATTTTTCTTTTCTTTTTTACCCTGATTAATGACCAAAACCGAGTAAATCCATACCATATTTGGAAGCTTGTGCAATTATGGTAACTAGTACGTACTAATACCTGGGAGAAATTTTTAGTTATATCATATTTTAAACCGATTTATTATTGACCAATATGAATAAAATAATTGAATGTGTATTACTATATAATTGAATAAGTTTATAGATAAAGTTATAGACTGAATCTCCTTAGTTAAGAATTTCTCATAATATCCATTTATATTTTCTTATTTTGCTTAATTACCATTGCATCAGTTTTTACAATTTAGACCATTAATATTTATATTTTATGTATATAGGTATACAAAAGTCAATCCTTTACTATGTATATACGCAAGTAGAAAATTCATTGAATACAAACTAAAATAGGGTTTTGGGTGGTGAAAACATTTACGTTTGATGATTGAAGAGAAGACTCTTTTTTGTGTCCACTCTAAATGAAAGGAAAGGGCATGCACTACCACAAAAAGAGAAACAATTCCTCCTCGAGAGTAGTCAATTCCATGCTTCCCTTTCAGCTTCTTTTCATGGCATCCAAAGGAGATCTTATGAGTTGGAAAGCCTATTTCCCAGCAGGCTCCTCTCTTCATTCTTCCCATAAACACTTCTCAAATCTTTCAGTATATATTCTGTTCTTCTACATAGAGATTCTTCACACCTATTTTTCTAACCTAAATTGAACTTTCATTTACCAATATCTCTAATTACCAATATAGAATTGATTTTGTGAGAAAATGAAAATGGGTAGGTGTACAATTGATTAGAATGTTCAGTATATTGAAGAGATTTTAGGTCTTACTCGATACGTTCTGGATACTTAATTAAAAACCAAAAAAGAGACAAAATGAAAATATATATTCCTTGTATTAATTGTTCTCTTTTTTGCTTTTTATAGCTATCTAAATGTTAAAAGATAAAATTAAATGAATAAAAATGACACATGGGATGGAGACATTTGAGTAGCCAATGGACTGGAGAGTAGTGCTATCTTGCATTCAGCAGAAAATCACAAAAACTATATCTTCAATATTGTGCGAATGATTCTAGCCTTTGAATAACCCTTTATTTCTAATGGCCAATGGGCCTATACACCTTTTAAAGCAACCCCACGATCAACGTTTTTACAACTAAAAATCATCTTCAAAAGCTGAATTTTTTTGTCATGGCCACCTAATAAAGTTGAATTTTCCCTACGAATTTTTTTTATTCTCTCTTATATTTAAATAAATAATAATAATAACAACTTAAATCAAATAAACAAAAAGCTCAGTAGGTAAAGAGCCAAGATTCTGCTGCCTTCACTATTGTCCTTAAGCCCACCTCTCATTGGGAGGGTAAAGAAACTTTTGGCTTTTTGGTTTATATATACTTAGGATTCCTCACTTTAAAGACCATTTTGTTTACTAAGAAAAAAGAAATTGAAAAGAAAAGCCTGTGCAGGAATATTAGATAAGATTATGAAGGAGAAGGGTATAGTGCACCTGCTTCCATAATTTATATCTAATAGCAGTTGGCCGTTGGGTCTTTTTTCTTTTTGTCAATATTTTTCAGGTATACGTTTTACTCTCCTATTCAGGGGCATGGGGCAAATATATATATATATTTAATTAAAATACAATAATGTGAGTTTTCACAAGATAAATAGGATACAATAATGTGAGTTTTCACGAGATAAATAGGGCATTTTGTTAATTTATATGAAGAAAATGCTAAACATAATTTTCATTTTAGTACTAAAATGTAATTTTTCTAAAGAAAAAGGGGGCAATTGCCCACCTTGGCCGCTACTCGTGTTGGTCCAAACCAAAAATATATTGTGAACGCAAAAATAAAAAAATAAAAATCTTAATTGCTTTAATTTTTTTTTAATTTAATGTCTAGCAGTATGGAAGTAAAAGACTCTCCTACAAAATTTAAAGGTGTTTTATATTGATGGCTAGAATTCGAAATCTATTATTAAGAAAAAAAAAAAGAAATATCTATCATCCAAATTCATCTCTAGTTGTGTCAATGAATCTGTGTGTGATTATTACTTTTGGCAAATATTTTTCATATCAACCATTATAAGTGAATTATGGCTATAAGTTAATTAATAATTAATTAGGAACCTTAATTTGTATGACACTAATTGATATCATGACACATGCATAATGGTGGGTACCAATTGCAAACAAAATCCAAACCCTAATATAAATCTTTCCACCTTTTTTTCTATATCAAATAAAAAAGACCTAAAGTCACCATCTTTATTCTCTGACTGATTATTTGTTGCTTTCATAGCCCGCACGGCAAATTATACCCTACTTTCCCCTAATTAACAATTTATCATGTGTCTTCATCAACACAACTATGTGAAATAAATTTAGGCTCAATTATTGTATAGAAAAATTCAACTAATATGATTGAAACTCTCATATATTTACTATATATATTAATTAAAATCATTTCAAAAAAAACTAAGAAATCATAATTCATATTAGACCCATTAAATTAAAAAATTATGTAAGAGTATGTTGATGAGTTGACACGAAACTCTTCCAGCTTAATCGGAAGTCTGGAGTTTGAACTATGAGTATATAACTACTTTAAAACTCTTGAGAGAGCATTTTGCCGTCTTTCGGAGTCCTACCTTGCAAGCTCTGAATATCATATTTATAAAAAAAAAAATTAACAAATTAAGAAAAGTGGCTTATAATTTAATTAGGATTGATGAAAAGTGAAAATGAATTTATATTTATAATTAAGACAAAAAGAAACATCCATTAACAGACATAACAATGTTTAGTTTACAAATTAAAATTTAGGCCAAACTCATTTCCAACACCTTAAATTTGTCTATTTTTTCCGGTTAGCTCTCTTGATCGGTTTTGGTACCGGTTGTATCTTGAAATTAATTTTTTATCCAATTTACCCCTGTGAAATTTTAAAAACGTAATAATTTATCTTTCGTGCTGACGTGATAGCCAGAATTGCATTAAAAACGTAAAATTACATTCCAGCTACTATGTCAGTATGATAAGGCAAATTATTATATTTTTTAAATTTTATAGGCAGCAAATTAAACCAAACTTGAATTTCAAGAAGCAACCAGTACCAAAAATCAATCAAATGGGCTAACTGGGAAAAATAGACAAATTTTAGGGTACTAGAGATAGGTTATGCCTAAAATTTATATTAGGTCATACGAATTACGCACACCCACCCAACATGACTTTGTTAAGTTAAGGAAGGGATGCTTCTTTGTCCTTATACATATTTTGATTACTTTTTTTTTTATTAATTATCTTATCAGTTATCACTCAAGATGTGGCTATAATGATTTAATTATATATAGTTACCACTTCCTGATCTCAGTGATCATCAAACCAGAAGCTTCAATTTGTTTAATGATTCCTTTTTTCATTTTGGTTTTCTAATCATTCCTAATTTTTAGTGGGGAAGATGTGTGCTCTTTTCAATGCTCATATATATAGTCTAAATCTTCAATTCATATATGTATGAGGAAACGCCACGTATTAAATTATTTTTTTTTTATAAACCAGAATATTATATTATTGAACAAAGAAAAAATATCAAGCAGAAAGAAATGGAGGTGATAAAAAAATCATATCTAAAACTTTTATATCAACTGTTCGAGATATGAACAAGCCACATGACGTAGCGAACAATCAAAATGAAAGAGTTAATATTAAAAGAGCAAAAAGAGAAGACCTGCACTATAACCAAACAATAAAATTATCATATTTTAAAATTTCTTACTTAACTAGAGAATCAGCTAAATAATTTAAATTACATTTAATCGACTAGTAACCATAATAATAATAGCAGTTTAATAGATATGGGCCAAAACTAAGAGGTATTAAATTTGAATTTTTTTATATTAGAAAATAATAATATATTCAAAAAGAAACTAAATCAATAAGTGGATTAATCCGACACCATTGCAAGTGGGATCCACACATTGTTGGAACGAACTAAAAAGATTGATACAAAAACGAGCTAAGAATATATAAAAATCGTTATGCCATTTCGTTTGAAATATCTTGTGGAAACCCTAAATTTGTTTGAATCAGGTGGTCCTGAATCTGTCCTAGATCAATCAGAGGCATATAATTAAAGAAAATGAAGATCGACTTGCGATTTAATTTCACTGCTATATATATATACACTGGCATAATTTGGATGTCAATGAAAATAAGTTATATATGTAAAGTGGAGATGAAAAGTATGGCATGATAGAGTGATGGGTGAATGGGTATTTTTAAAGATGCATGGTTACTTTTTTTTTTTTTTAATGAATAAAAGGGCCATACTGATACGTTACTGCATGCAAAAATTAATATACCATATGTCGGGGATTCTAGGGCTAAATCACTACATCTTTCTTAATCCTTTTCTTTTTTTT